>PVIC010046179.1:0-14337 GCA_004025085.1 Thryonomys swinderianus
AGTAGTCATTAGCTTGTCCTCTTTTTGTAAAGATTAGTGTTCACCAAGAAGTTCTACTTGGGTGCTCTCTAGTGAGACATTCTGCCTTTTTTCACTTGACTACACCACCCAGAATCCTAAATAAAAGGGTATTTAAAATGGATTAAGTCATAAGCAGTGGTTTTAAAAAAAATTTCCATTTTTTTGTCTTTCTTCACTAACACTTCATATGTCTGGGGGCTTTGAATCTTTTGATAAAACTAGCACTTAAACCTATAATTTTCTCTTTGTTCGTGCTATCATTTTAAGGCTTTTTCCAAGCTGTAAAACAAGGACATATATTCATTCTAAGGGAAGAAAATTATACATGTTTAAATGGACTTAAAATCCAAATCAGCAATATTGGACACTGAGAAACCTTTCAGGTCATTGATTCTGCAGTATCCCACAGGTACAGCAGCATTGAGCCAGCAGAATCGGTTGCTCAAGAATAGAATGCCTATTAATACAAATCTAATATATTTACCCTGAAAATCCAATTTACTTTTGAGTGGATGCTGTGGTTGTTTCCAGTGCAAAGTAAATAATCTTTCCTCTTTGAAAGCAGGCATTTAATAAAGAAGAATCCCTCTGATGGCTGAACTAATATGCCTCCCCACACATCCACAGTTCTGTTACCAATAAAAGGGACTACCAGGCAAATAGAAATATAATTTACAGTTGCAATATCTCATGATATTACTTTTTATCCGAATAAGTAAATCAAGCATTTAAGCTTGAAAACTCTTTAAAAGTCAACTTTCCAAATTCTGTGTGCCTCTGACAGCATATAATGAATATTTTGTCATTGCAAGTAACAAATTTTATTATAGCTCTAATGCTTAAAATTCCATCTGTTTCTACAAACAGAGAGTGAGCACAGGAAAGCGACCATTAATCTTAACTGCATTTAAAAGGAAAAAGTTCTCCTACTAAAAGACTACTAAAAATCATTTTAAATATTCAATCAGGACTTGTTGGTGTGTGTGTGTACACTCCATGCCTCAGTTTCAAATGCTGGGTTATTCAGGGTCTGTGTACGTTTATTCTTTAGAAATCTGTAGAACAGTGACCCTGTTCATGTAAAATGGAAAAGTTATCTAGTTTGATGCTAAGATGAACATGAGTCATTTGCCACTTAATACATCGTCTTGAAATTACAGGCAATAAACAGTGGATTTGGTATTTTTTAAATCTAAATTCTCATTCCCACCTCGATCCATTAGATATTTCCTGAACACCTGATCCAGGTGCTGGGCACCTGAAGATTCTACGATGAAAGGTGCAATCTGTCCTCAAATGATACGTGGTGAATTGGGGTGCAAAAGAGAATGAATAGATTACATACATTGAGTAATGTATACACCCTCTAACTGTTGCAGGGTCAAGGGATACAGACTACATAGTAGATGATGAGGGTTGTAATGATAAGATACTTGTGAGGTGAAAATGAGGTAAACAACCTGTTCAGTATCATTTAACATTTCTCAGTTTCGTGGGATAAATGATGTCAGCTGACTTCAGGCCATTATTGAGCCATCACTGATCTGAATTCAGAGTTGAGAGATCTAAACAAGAAACTTTTTGTAGGGTCATATGGCTCAATTTTAGCAGATTGCTGAAAGTACTGAAGGATCATATCAGACTTAATGCAAAAAGAGCATCAAATTGAACTTTAGTGAAATCATATGTTGTCACAACTCAAAATAGCTTAAAATCACTGTTTCAAAACAGGAATAATTGAAATATGTGCCAATGAGTCTTGGAAATACCAATTCCTGTAAGGAGATGAGTGGCAAATACATTGCATAATAATTATGTACATTTCTTGTTTTCAAAGTGAAGATATCTCCAGTGCTGGTTTAAGAGCAAGGATGTGTAAACTGTTACTTCTCCAGCTCAGTTTTGGGCATGACCATCACTTACCATCACTCAGTTTTTGTGCTGTTCCATACTACCATTTCACAGTGAAATTTTCTTCTAATTTTTGGATGAACCAGGAAAACATTAATTTTAAACATCATTCTCTTAGTACACATCTCTATTATTGTATGTGATGGAATAAAACATGCTGTTGCACACGAAAATGTTGTAGTTACCTTTTGGAGACCTACCGGGTAAATGCTTCTGTTGGGAACCTAAATATCTACATTTGTTCATAGAAATTTTCTACACATCAAAGAATAACTGACAAACAATGATTATTCACACTGGCAAATTTGCAGAAACTTCCTCCAAACTATATAAAGTGAACGTGTTATCTCCAGTGTACCAAATAGCCTGTTATTACCAGCGTTAAAATTAAGCTGTGAAGAAAAATAAGAATTTTGGAAAATTTGTGTGAGCACTTGAAAGCTACCTAATACACCAGACTTTCTTGTTTTGATTAGTGGTGAAATAACCCAAATTATTTTTATAATGAAATATTACCACAGTAAAAAGATAAACATAATTCAGGGCTTCTGTGTTGTTGTCTAAATAACAAATCAGTATTTAAACATAATACATGGCAAAAGCCATTCAAAATATAAGCTAAAATACTGAATTTTAATATTAGCAAAATATTTGTTACAGAAGCAAATTTTATACTGTAGTCTATTAAAATTAGACTTTACTTTCCAACTTCGTGTCTCTAAGAAGTTTTATTTATTTTCTCAAACAAAAACACCTAAGCTATAATTAGAGTAAAGAGCCACTATAAGTATTCATTTCTCTTCAATTAAGTAATGTCACGTGGTTTATAAGCAATATAAACCAATACATACTTATTCTAACTGCCTTTTGCTCCAAAATTTATAGTTAATTGTATTAATAGTAGATGAGGTTGATAAATAGTGAGTTTATTTTGGTGATTTGCAAGTTAAATACTAAACATATCTATTTTTAATAAATTGAGTCTGTTAGTACATGTATTAGGAATACATTATGATCGCAGTCCTCACTGAGAGTTTATCCCTGTACATGTTATCCATTGAGTCTTATTTTCATATTCTCCTGGCCGCCTTTCAAACTTCCTTTCCCTATATACATAAGCTTGACTTCCATTTTTTTCTTTTACCATCAAAAAGTTTCTTTCCCTTCTTTGCTTCCCTGTACCCTTTACTACATATATTCTTAAAAATTCAACATACCATTTTAATTAAATAAATATCAGTTTCTTTTCTATGTAGTTTTTTATATTTTCTAATTATACAGAAATACTTGGCTGTTTTCCGAGATATCTGAGTGTGAATGTGCTGCAAGAACACAATGATCGATAACTACTGTTCTAAGATAAGAACACATCAAATGTATGTGACAAACTTTATAACATACACGTTTGTACACAGATACAGTTTAGAGATAAAATTTTGCAAAACTTAACATGATTCCAGTAACTGGAACACTTTGGATAAGACCTAAGTTTCAAGAGACATCCAGTGTTAAAATGACGTGATTTTGAATTTAAATCTGGTTTTTAAAATGGAAAATACACCCACATTTGCCATTTAGCCATAATTGTCTCCCTTCAAATAAGTTACTCAATACCTTTAAGTCTCAGTTTTCTTTCCTGCAATACTGTCTGAAAAAGCAGATAAAATTAGTATCACCTCACAAATCTGTACAATAATTAAACAAGAAAAGTGTTTATTAACATGATGTATTTCAACAATGTACTTTATTATTACAGCCATATTATTTTATTATTTTTTACAAATATTGTGTTGGCAAGTGGTCTTACGGCTTTATTTCTTCACTCCTCAGGATGGGGATGCAACTCCTTCCATTACAGATTAACCCACTACCATAAACATTCTTCAGTCAAACAAGCATATAACAAAAGCCCAGGGATTTACTTCAGTGATGCCACAACTGCCTAACCAGTGCAAGGACCTGAGTTCGATTTTTGGTACCCCACAAAAAAAAATCTTAATTATTTTACCAGTGTTCCTCTTTGGCTTTCAATTTAGTAGATGGTGAGCATCCTTCTTCAAGTAAATAAGTTTTGAGATTTAAGTAGGTTTAATGAAAATAACAGTAGGATAATAGAGATTTATTTTTCAAGACTACATTTTTCTGCTATGGTTTGTGTTTCATTTGGTAAAATGCTAAGGGACACATGAAATTAGGAAAACCCTTTCTGTGAGGCTATTATAAAATATGGCAAATAATGTTAGTTACATATGACTCAAGACCTTCATTCACTTACAATATTTCTAATATGAACTTTATGTTGAAAACTTTCTGAAAGCTTAATGTGGCACTGTAAAACAGGCATACATGCCAAGCCCTTAGAGAACTGAGAGACCACTGGGACCACACAGCACATTATACAGGTGGTAAGAAACCTGTCTTTTCATTGGTAGTCTGCCAGTTGAATGACAATATTGAAAAAAATCACTCATTAATATTTCCACAGCTTACTTGCCATCCCTCATACTATGGGTGCAAAGAACTGTTACTGGTTACTTCTTTGCCAACCATCGTTCTTCTCCTTACATGCTTGCTTATTATCATTAATATACACTGGAAAGAGTAGCATAAAATGGAAGAATCTTTCATCATGTGGAGGAGCTTTGTTTTCCTAAAGAGGAATTTCTTTTCTTTAGTGCAAGTGAAAGTTATTATAGCCAGAGGTGCCGATCTTTCATTAGACATGCAAGCAATCAATCCAAAGGCACTTTCTAAATCCTAACCCTTTCCCAGAAGTCTGCTGTTGTTGGCATAAACTGATACACAATAGCTTTAAAGAGGTAATTAACAGGTAATTAAATATTTATATTATAAATAGGGAAGAGCCTGAGTGGCTTGGTAGGAGATTACACACAAAACTTACTGACTTATACTTACTTTAGATAGAAAAGACTGTCTCCATATCTTGATTGTTTAATCCTAGAAAACTAGATCTATGATTATTACTCTTTGGAGGTTTTTTTTTTTGGTTTTGGTTTTTGCATTTATGAAAACAAAACAGGCCATTTTATGAGATATAAAGATGAGTAAATAATGATCTTTTATTTAAGAGCTTATACTCCAGTGGGCAAAATAAACTATTGATACGTACAAATTATATTAAATTAAAATTTTCATAAACAGTTTATCATGTCACAGTCATGTTCATTTGTTTATGTACTGGTCACAGTTGTTTTCATATTGCAACTCTTAGGTTTTAGTTGCAAAAGAGACCATACAGTCTGAAAATATTTTCTGTCATGTCCTTTAAAGGTCATGTTTGTTAGACTGTTCTTTAAAGAAAAGATGTGTTAAAATTCTATTAATATATTGTGTAAAAGGATTATGCTAGTGATAATATTTAGGAGGAATTCCTTTATATATTTGTATTGAATATATAAATGTATATTCAAGATATATATATATATATTCTTTATATATATATATATATTCTTTATATATTTACATTTTCTAGATGTGAGCCACTTCTTGAAATGGCCAATCAATCAAATAGTGATTCTAGGTAACTTCATTTTACTAGAAATAAAACATATTTCATGGTTTTATGCAATGCCTCTTCATTTATGATTATTTCTGACATTCAGAAAGGCTGTGTAATAGAAGCTGGGAGGGTCTGGAAGACACTGCTGCTCACCCAGCCAAGATCGTACTTCCCTTCACCGCCCTCACTGTCTTTTATTACCAGGATAATGATGTTGTTCAGATACGGAGCAGTACAAAGCCTAGGTACAGAACAGACCAAATGCCTCCCAAGTCTAAGCTAATAAGGCTATTTCTATCCCTTTCATCAAGTGACAAGCTTTTTTATACATATGCAATACTTTTGTGCCAATAGAGATGAGAACTAGAGGGCTGGATGGTAGGACATGGTGGTGCAGCAATGGCACACCTACCTCAGTGGGCACACAGAGCACTCTGTGGGCACAAGCCAAGTCACCCAGCATTGCTCTGGCAGTTGACATTGGAGAATTGCACATGGGGGCAGGGCTGCAACTTTGCAATAGTTGGAGTTGCAGTTTGGGAAGTCAGTTTCTATAAGGTTCGCTGTCACTAACCTTAGGCTTTCCTAATAATAAGCCACTACAGTGAAATAATGCCCCTGGGAGAGAATCTCTCTATATTGTTGTCTAACATCAAAATAAATGACCAAATCTCAACCCTGGAGCTATTCATAAAATACACAATTTCCCATACCAAAAATACCCTACCTAGATACAAAGTTAGAGATGAAGGGTCATAAATAAATAAAAGAATGAATGAATGAATGAACAAATGAATGGTCCAGGAGAAGCTTACATAAGAACAAAACATAAATCCATTAACACTTTGTATTTTTTATTATCCACTTTTCATTGAAACTATATTTTCCTTGTCATTTAAGGACTTTAAGTTTCTTTTGTATTATAATTTGCAGATTTAGAAGCAAATGATAAGTAGCAGAGAATTCAGTGGCTGGACATAGCAGCCTAAGATTCATGTGTCCCTAAACAACTTATGCATTATTCATAAATTACATATATGCTGATCTGCTTCACAACACAACTGAACCAAAATGCTCACTTTGACAATCAACTGTTCACTGGGTTTCAAAATACAAAATTTCATGATCATAAATATTGAAAAAATAACTGAATTTTCAAAAATTAAAATTCAGCATTATATTATCAGTTTTATTATGTTCCTTTGGAATTTAATTATATGATGCACTTTAAATGTTTAAAATATAATTGACTTCACAAAATGTAGAGAAAAAGTAATTTTTACTATATTATTTCAATATTCATTTTAAGGTATATTTGTTTTAATTTGGCTTCTATCCCAACACACCATGGGTTGGTGACTTATCAATAAGAAATTCTATCTTTCCACAATTTTGAAAGTTGTAATTCTATGATCAGAAAAAGAAAATGTTGTGATCAGGACACCAGCATGTTCCAATTCTGGTGATGGCTTTCTTCCAGTCTGCAGATTACTCATTTCTCCTTGTATCACAATTCTCCTCGTAACCTGACATGGCAGAAACACAGCAACCCAGCTCTTTGGCCTCTCCTTATAAGGGCACCAGTCCATTCATGAGAACACTACTTTAGTGATGCCTTTACCACCTAAAGAACCATTAAAAATTACTTCCTGACTAGCATTATGGCTTCACTGTATCTATTTCAGGAAGACACAAGTATTACTGCACTGCAACATTTATAATAATACAATGGAATTTGCATATGTTAATTCTACACTTGATCTTAGCCAAAAGGCCGAGAAGCGATGCATATGTTAATTCTTACACATTTTTTTATTTTCTACTCAAGCATGGAGAAACACATTCCTGTGATTTGGGTGCCTTCATTGCTTTAATAATCTATCCCTGTGCACATCATTTACTACTCTGTAGTATTTTTTTCATAAATCTCAACTATATAACTATATCAAATGAAACACCAATGTTTTCATTTCTGACATTGTAAAAGAACTATTATCATAATTCTCAAGTATATTAATGGTCATCACTTAATATAAAGTGACAAGTCAGATTTTAATATCCAGTGGTCTCATAGAAACAACTGTTATTTCAGTTTGTTTGCCTTTCTTTGAAATAGGCTCTTAGAAATTTCCATATGTCATAACTGGTTACTGCATCTTACATACCTTTGTAAATCTTTTCTCTCTCTCTCTCACTTGTTCTTGCCTATACTCTTTCTCACTTCACTTTTATCTTCATCCTCTAATTGGTATAGAAACTGGTATTTGTCTAGTACTGCGTGGCACAGATGAACATTTTTCCAATAGAACTTCACTCATTGAGAAATATCCTGGGCTGTTCAATACAACAGCCAACAGAAACATGTGGTTATTGAGTACTTCAGTGAAATGTGGACAAAGTGAGGAACAGAATTAAAGATTGCTTAAATATTAAATTTAAAGAGGACAGTATGCTGCTTAATCTTTCATTTTATTAACATCATAATTTGAAATGTTTAGAGATCCTAGCACAAAAGGGCAATTTATTAACTTCCCTTGGATGCCACCAATATTATTCCTTAATTTATAAAATACTTTAAGAACTACAGCTCCTACCATGAATAGTGAATTTTTAAATCTGCTAATTTTCAATGTGGAGACCTACACCTTTAATAAAAACATGTGGCTCCCTTACCATAATACCTGAGTCTGAATGAAAGAATAAATATTGACATATGTGTCTCTATGACATTTTTCAGACAATACCTTAATAATTGTATTTTAAGGTATCAAGACATATGTGAGCATATAGTTATTAAATATATATTACAAGGGAAGACTCATTGACATTAATCTTCCTCACAATTCTTTCCTTCACTTTAAATACACTCATCCCACTATACTTGTCATTTTCTGAAGCTGTCCTGGGTGTCTTCTTTCTGACATCCATGAGGTGTGATTGAAAACAAAACTATGGAGAATGCTGGTACTCTGTGCTGTCCATACAAAAGGGATGCTGGGAGAAGCATGACAATGTGTCCTCATCCCCTGTATTGGTTGGATCTGGCACAGTCCAACTTCTGGGTCTTAGCTCCACCAAAATGATCTGAAAGGTATTAACTGTGGTGTCAACTTGAAAAAGAGATGTCCAGCTGATTGGCTTAACCTAGCTCAGGTGGGAGGATGGACTTTGAAGAAGGAAGATCCACCTTGGGTGAGGGTGGCCTCAGCCAACAGGCTCGAAGCCTGGCTGGAACAAAAATGGAAAGAAGGAAATCTCACTTCTGTTTCTTCCAAGCAGCTCTGGTTTTTGCCATTGGTTTTGGACATCCATCTCTAGGCTTTCAGCCTGGGCTCTTCATTCCTGCAGTACAGACTTTTCAGCCTTGTGGCACAAACCCTTAGGCCTCCTAATACGGACACTCATGGAATTCTGCAGAGAACTCCAGGAATTTGAATTGTGCCTGGATATTAAGTCTGTTCCTCTAGTGAAGACTGACTGATAAAAAGGTAAAAGAAATCAGTTCAGGACATAAAGGTAGCTGTGACTATACAACTCAAGTCACACCAGAAGGACTACCTCTGGAACTGCTGTAGTAAATAACAAAATAGTAGGATACATGGCTTTAAAGACTAAGGAGAATTTTGAAGGGAATCAGGACAATGTATCTTTTACTATAACAATACTGTTCCTTTAAATATTCATCAGGTTTTCTTTTATCACTTTGGATGTTTTATTAGTCAAAGGATATATTAAAGAACATATAATGAGTGAAATAATGAATAAAGGTTTTTGGCTAGGCAAGTTGCTCATTTAAAATTTCACATTATCAAAACACAAGAGAAAGAGTAGTGCCATACTGATCGAAAGATACAGAGTTATCAGTTAACTAAGAAGCAAAATTTTATCTTGGTTTTTTAGATAAGCAAACTGAAAGGATAAAAGGATCCAAATCTGAAACTAATCAGAGATATTTAATTTTGGAACAAAGGAATTATTTACCTGGAAGCTAGTAGATATGAAAATTTTGACACATGAAGACAAAGAAGTTTTCGTAAAATAATTGATATATCTTAGAAAAGAATAAGGGTCATTCAGTTATTATCATTTTGTAAACACTTAAATCTTTCCACAATGATGTCATTATGATAAATCTAGTTTTTATTTCACATGAATAACATAAACAATTGTGTACAATTATCAAATGTAGACAAAAAAAATGGTGGAAGGCAGTTACAGATTAAGATTGTGTCAGA
The DNA here is from genome assembly GCA_004025085.1 of Thryonomys swinderianus. Lineage (NCBI taxonomy): Eukaryota > Metazoa > Chordata > Mammalia > Rodentia > Thryonomyidae > Thryonomys > Thryonomys swinderianus. The sequence goes on from PVIC010046179.1 coordinate 9,688, forward strand.
TTCAGTTCCCAGCACAGAGGACTGAGGCCTGCCAACCAGCCCTGCTACATCCAGGAGACTCAGGTACCCCTGGGAACCATTCCCACAGTGAAGGATTGAGGCCTACAGGCTGGTCCCCACCCCACCCCAGAGCTACATGGTAAAGACACAGGCCGGAGGGGAGCCAGAGCCACTTCCTGCATGCATCCACACCAGAGTGGCACCGAGAGACCAGGCAAGATAAAAAAAAGGAATCTAGCTTCTGTTTTGCCATCTACTCCTAGATCCCTCTATTCAACTCTTGTCCCCATACCCTCACCTATCTTCCTTGCAGAAGCAATACCCAGAAGTAAAAGACTCTTAGGCTGCCCTATTTCTTCTCCTGTACTATTATAAGAAGGTGTGCAAAGTCTCCATTGCTCTTACAGCATACAGTTGGTACTGTTTTACATATGTCATTTTTATCCTCTATTACCTGCTGGCATATGTGAGGTACTCAAGTCTAGGTGATCTTCATAAATCTGCTAACCCTATTTCACTCTCCTCTTGTCTCACTACCTCCCTGATCCCCCACTGACCTTTTATCACCAAGGGATCTGGGGGTACATTTATTATCTATATATTGTACACACATGGCTGATTAATTCTAAATTTTGGTATATAATAGAGGTAACTCATGAGCTCAAAGTCTTTAGAATAGAAATTAACAAAACTTTTCATTTTATTTACTGTGTGTAATGCTGATATTGGCACTGACTGTATTATGGTAACAGGGATGATGTGATTATTCTGCTCAAATTCCTCCCATGATGTGTTAGAACTGAGAACTCTCAAGGGTCATTACAGATTAAAGGAGGAAATCTCAGAAAGGTGCCACATCCAAGGTGCCCCAGATAACAGAAAGAAAGATACCTGCAACAAACATTGTCCTGTCATCAGGTAAAGAATCAAACAAATAGCATTAGTTACAACAAAAAAGGAGAAATGAGAAAATATACAAAAAAAAAAAAAAACAGACACAAAGATCACCACCACAGGGAAATTCAGAGAAAAAGGAAATAGGGCAAACTGAAATTCAAACACCAGGACTCTTGGAGATGGTAACTAAAGAAGATCTAGTAAAATGGAAATCAGAACTCATCTCTGTGATCAAAACAGAGATACTGTCTACAATGAAAGACATCATTAAAGAAGAGATCAGCAAGATGATAGAATCCAAGATAGCAGAAGCAATGGAACCTTTTAAATAGCTTCAAGCAGAGCTCCAGGGAATGATGAAGGAGAACGAAAGATTGTAAAGTAGGATGAATGAAGCAGAGAACCAAATCTCAGACCTAGAAGACAGCATAGCAGCCAATGAGCAGGAAAGATATAATCTATGGAAAAGAGCAAGGGACCATGAGAAATCAATCCAACAGCTTCTAGATGACTCAAAGGAAAATAATATAAGACTGATTGGAGTCACTGAGGAAGCAGGAGACAGTGTAAAAGACATAAAAAAGCTATTGTCAAAGATAACAGAAAATGTCACAGGAAAAAAAAATGGCTATACAGATAAATGAGGCCTATAGGACTCCAAAAGCCTGTGACATAAAAATATCTACAACTAGACATATAATTATCAAAGTTCTAGAAACACAACAAAAGAATGAAATACTGGAAGCAGTGAGAGAAAGGAAGAAAATCACCTATAAAGGAAGCCCATTAGGATCACAGCAGACTTTTCAACACAAACACTCAACACAAGGAGAGTGTGGAGGGAAGTATTTCAAGCATTTTAGGAAAACAACTTCCAACCTAGACTGTTGTATCCTCTAAAACTATCTTTCAGAATAGATGGAAAATAAGATACTTCCATGATAAAGTACCTCTGAAAAACTTCACAGATACAAAACCTGCACCCCAAAATATTCTAAAGAACATCTAGGAAAAAAACACAGAAAATTCCATACCCATGAGACCCAGGAGAGTGAATTCATTGGGGCAAACAAGAAACTAAAGAGAAAAGGGGGAAAGCAAGGAAGAAAAGAATGAAGAACAGAAAAACCTGGCAGCTCTGAATATGTCCATATCAGTCAGAATCATTAATGTAAATAGACTCAAAGGGCCAATTAAAAGACACAGACTAGCAGATTGGATCAAGAAGCAAGATCCTACAATCTGCTGCATACAGGAAACACACCTAATTCAGAAGGAAACCCATAGGCTGGAAATAAAAGGTTAGAAAACAATCCTTCATGACACAGGAAAATGCAAAAAAGCAGGAGTGGCTATCTTGTTTGCAGATAAAATAAATTTCAAACCCAAACTGATGAAAAGAGATGAAGAAGGTTACTATATTCTCTTACAGGGAACTATCCAAGAGAAAGAAATAACAATCATAAATATTTATGCACCAAACTCTAATGCACCCAACTATATAAAACAAACATTACTGGACATGAAAAGCCAGTTAACCACGAATACAATAGTAGTAGGGGACTTTAATACTCCAAAGTCACAAATTAACAGATCAACTGGACAAAGAGTCAATAAGGAAATATTTGAGCTAAATCAAACTTTGGAGCAAATGGACTTATTAGATGCCTACAGAATTTTTCACTCTTCAAAGCGAGAATATACCTTCTTCTCAGCTGCTCATGGATCATTCTCCAAAATAGATCCCATTCTAGTCTATAGAATAGGCTTAGGTAAATGCAAAGGAATCAAAGTTATCCCCTGTGCACTATCAGACCATAGTGCCTTGAAACTGGAGCTGAATAGCAAAAGAAATTCCAAGATCCTCACAAACATATGGAAAATGAACAACACTCTGTTGACCAACCAATGAGCCACAAAGGAAATTAAAGAAGAAATTAAACAGTTTCTACAACTAAATGACAACCCCAGCACAACATACAGGAATTTATGAGACACAATGAAAGCAGTTCTACGAGGGAAATTCTTAGCAGTGAATGCCTACACTCGGAAAATAGAGCAAACTGATATAAACAATCTAGTGATAAAACCTCAGATATTTAGAAAAAGAGGAGCAAAACAGACCCAAAGCATATACTAGAGAGGAAACTATAAGGATCAGAGCACAAATAAATGCAATGGAGAAAAAGAGAACAAAAGAAATAATCAATGAGTCAAAGAGTTGGTTCCTTGAAAGGATAAATAAAATCGACAGACCCATAGCCAACCTTATCAAACAAAGGAAGGAAAAGGCTCAAATCCATGCTATAAGGAATGAAAATGGGGAAATCAGCACAGATCCACAAGAAGTCCGAAGGATAATAAACACACACTTTGAAAATCTGTACTCCAAGAAGATGGAAAATCTAGAAGAAATGGATAGATTCCTAGACACATATGAACTTCCAAAGCTGAATGAAGAGGATATAAAAATGTTAAACAACCCGATATCAATCTGGGAAATTGAAAATGTAATAAAAAACCTACCAAAAAAGAAAAGCCCTGGTCCTGCCGGCTTCACTGCTGAATTCTACAAAACTTTTAAAGAAGAGTTAATACCAGTACTTCTCAATCTTTTTAATGAAATCAAAATGGAAGCAGTACTCTGCAAATCATTCCTTGAAGCAACCATCACCTTGATTCCAAAGGCAGGGAAAGATCCCACCAAAAAAGAAAACTACAGGCCAATCTCTCTAATGAACATTGATGCAAAAATCCTCAATAAAATACTTGCAAACAGAATACAGAGAGTTCTCAAGAAAATCATGTACCCTAATCAAGTTGGATTTATCCCAAGGATGCAAGGCTGGTTCAACATACGTAAATCAATCAATGTAATGCACTATATTAACAAACTCAAGGACAAAAACCATATGATTATCTCAATAGATGCAGAAAAAGCATTTGACAAATCCAACACCCATTTATGATCAAAACCCTACAGGGAATTGGAATCGATGGACTTTATCTCAATTCAATACAAGCTATTTATGAGAAACCAAAAGCCAGTATCATACTTAATGGGCAAAAACTGAAACCTTTTACACTAAGATCAGCAATGAGACAGGGATGCCCAGTCTCAGCACTCTTGTTCAATGTAATGCTGGAAACATTAGCCATAGCAATCGGGCAGGACAAAGATATAAAAGGAATAAAGATAGGAAAGGAATAAGTTAAACTGTCATTATTTGCTGATGATATAATACTCTATCTAGAGGATCCTAACAACTCAACCAAAAGACTGCTAGACTTAATTACCAAATTTAGTAGTGTTTATGGATACAAGGTCAATGCTCAAAAATCAACAGCCTTTGCCGGGTGTGGTGGCTCATGCCTGTAATCCCAGAACACAGGAGACAGAGGCGGAGGATTGCTGAGTGTGAGGCTTGCCTGGGCTACACAGTGAGCTCACAGCCAGCCTGAACTACTAAGTGAGACCCTGTGTCAAAAAAAAAAAAAAAATCAACAGCCTTTGTCTACACAAACAACAGACTCACTGAAACAGAAATTGGGGAGTTAGGGGCTGGAGGGTTAGCTCAGTGGTTCCGGCACCTGCCTCGCAAGCGTAAGGACCTGAGTTCAATCCCCGGTTACCACATATAATGCTGGGCGTGGTGGCTCACGCCTGTAATCCCAGCACTCGGGAGGCAGAGAAAGGAGGATTGCTGAGTTCGCAGCGGCTTGCCTGGGCACCATAGTGAGCTCAGGGCCAGC
>PVIC010046180.1:0-14325 GCA_004025085.1 Thryonomys swinderianus
GGTCGCGTCTGTGGGCAGTGTTTATCCCCTCAGAAAACTCTAGGAGAATGAAATGTTTTACAGAGATTGTCATTAAGTCCAGAAAACTAATTATCTTAGTATTTTTTCACTTTAGTTAGCATTAGGTGGCTCATTTCTTCTGTTAATAGAGTTTTCTTTATTTCTTAAATATTGGCTTACCTCAAAGTCTAAATACTTAAAACAGTCATTTTGTGATTATTCTTTTTATATTATCTTAAAATTTTAATATATCCATCATACTGGTTTTTAAAGAAACATGTATCTTCAAATAAAATATCCATTTTAAAAGATCCTCAGTAAAAGCTGCTTTCAATTTTTGTTTTCTCTCACATTTTCATTCCTCCCCTTCCATTTAATTTGAATCCTAAATCTTACAAAAATGGTTCTCTTCACTACTTACTCTTGGACCCAAAACTATTTGGAAGATAAATGAAATCGCTCCTGTAAAAGTATTTTCAGTTTTGAGAGGAGTGGAGATATACAGATTATTAACCAGTGGAGTCACTTGTCTCTAAATTGAGGTAGTAGGTGTGATACAGAGAGGTCCCTGTGACATTTTTCCAAAGCAGAAGGTTGTTTTGCAATGAACAAAGGAAGTGAGGCACTTCCTGAACTACAGGTGCTGTGCGTGCTGCCACTGGGGAATCCTGGGTGTATTATGCATTGTTTGATGCAGGGGAACAGAATGAACATGCATTTTTTGGATCTGAGATACTTTAATAAAATAAAATAAGATTTAGTTTTCTAAATTGGGCATTTGTTCAACCAGGATCATGATTTAAACTTTTGGCTGCGTTAGCATTGTGAGTACCCAGAGATTATTTCCCAGACCACTCTCCAGCCTTTCTCATTTTACTATAACCTAGAAGTCACAACAATCAGAAAAATTTACTTGGATGTTTGTCTTACCCAAAAAGAGACTGAAAGATCCTCAGGGAGAATTGTGATCAGTCTTTCCCTTTGTTTGCTTATTTGTAAGACTATAGATAGAAAATTTTTATTGATATCTCGAAGCACAATTGGGTTTATAAAGGCTACCAGTACATTGAAAATTGAGTTGTAGAAGGTAAATGCATTTCACTGCTGGCATCTCCTCTTCTCTTCTAGTGTTTGGAAAAAAAAAAAAAAGAAGCACAAGTAACTCTTTAGGAAAGTCTGGCTTTGGGTTGATATAGAATATAATCTTCCTAATTACAGCAGTTGAGTTATTTCAAAGCCTTTTCTGTGTGACATGGTCAATGTATGTGTCATTAGATCTTGATTCTTTCTAATTCATTTTTCTTTTCTTGTTTGTGTTTGGGGAGAACATGTAAACACTGACGTTTGACTTATGATATTTTCAATTTACAATGGTGTTATTAATATGTAGCTCAGTAGTAAGTTGAATGCATGGATATTTTGTATGGTACTAATCTTGACAGGTCATTGGACAATTATTATTTATTTAAATTTATTTTTTTTGGTGGGACCAGAGATCAAATTTAGGACCTTCTGTTTCCAGGGAAGGCGCCATATCCACTGAGCTAAATCCCTGGCTTGGGAATCTTTATTTGTACCAAGATTATAAGTACATGTAGCAGCCGCACCATATGTAAAGACCATTCAAACTTTACAAAGGAACTTGAGCACATAGCAGGTCTTTTCTACTGAGTGCAAATCAATGGACTAGTGTGCCCAGTCAGAATGTTTCACTACAAAACCATAAGTTATTCAAGAAGGAGTTGAGCTTGATTTCAGTCTTACTCACTGAGAAGTTGGGAAAAATTAGTTAACTGTCTGAGGCCTTGATCTTATCATCTGTAGTGTAAGAGAGTTGAAATCAGTGATCCTTTACACTTTCTCTGAGTGGTAAATTTCACCTCAATATTGTGGTTTGAGATTTCTCAAACCTTCCCAGTCCTGTGGGAAAGGACTAATTTTTACCGCTCTCTTTCTTATCGTTATATTTTTCTTTTCTCCCCCTGGGTAGTTTCTGTTGTAGACCGGAATTGAAATGACAACAGGGGATAAGGACACAGAGAAATAGAGACAAGGCCTCATTCATTTCCAGGTCACCCACAAGGACCTTGAAGTTCCTTCACGGTGTGACTTAGCCAAATACCAGTGGGCTTAGCAGAGTTCAGGCAGCAGCTTAGAGCCTCTGATATCCAGCCACTCATCTTGTGCTCTAGGGGGAAGGAACCACATTCCTCACTTCTGAGAGTGTGACATTTCAGGTAATGAACTGGGAAGAGAACTGGGAACCGTGGAGGATTTTAGATGTTGTCACATAGCAATGATGGTGTATTACTGCTATTTGTTTTACTGGTTTCAAGTTGTCTTACATTTTTTTCATTACTTTCCTCTGCAGGATTTTTTTTCCGATATTTTGCTGTTCTTTTTGTGCTCGTATTTTCTTCTCTAGCTTCTCTAAAAGAACATGTTTTTTCTTTTTCTTCCTTCCCACACCCCTGGTTTGCTCACATCCACAACTAAATGATTTTCCTCTTAGTTTAGGAAGTTGGCAGCTTGAATCTGCAGCCTTTAGGTAGCCAGCTAATTGGGGGGAAAGCAGGTGTGGATGGGCCTATTCAGCCTGTAAATAAGTGCCAAAAAATTAAAGTTATTGGTCTATAAGTGCTAGCAGGTGGAAGCGCTGCTTTATACCTTTAATAGCGAAAAGGAGAAAGAGAGGTTTAGAAAGCTTTAAGGGTCGGAAAGAAAAAAAAATTACTTTTATTACTAAAAGCTCCTCAAAAGAGAATGTGTCTATTTCTAAATCATTGTCTTGTTTGAGATTAACACCAAAGACATATAATTGCCAGCCCTGAGAGGGTAATGTTTCCTGAACAGGCTTCCATGCACTGGATGGCCAGGGCAGAAATAATTCATGGTCTCAGGCTGCTACTTACAGCAAAACTCACGATTGACTGCGTGTGTAAGTGCCGCGTTCTTTTGTGATTTCTCCTCTCCTTTCCTTACATATGCTCAAGTACCCGGAGTTTCTTCTCGGAGAAACCTTTCCCTTAAATGCTGACACAAATGATCTATTGTTGAACTACTTAATGCATTAGTTAATGAAGCGATTTGGCAATGAAAATTATACGAGGAAATGAGTTCCTAAGAGTCTACCTCTCCTTTTGTCATTTGCTTTTATTCCTGGTTCTTCTCTCCTTGTTTCCTTCTTTTGTGTTTAATAATTTCCTTTAGCATTTTTAAACTGGAGAATATTTTTCAGAAGGGTGTTATGGCAGAAAAGTACAGAAACATCATATATTACATATTCAAAACACATTAATACATGGCTGAAATGCTAAGCCATACAATAGAATAATTATAGGGTATCTTCACTGAAATTGTACACATGGTTTTGTGATCATGCTCATTAATTTAGATTCAAATGAAGCTAAAATTATTCTGCATGGATGCTGAATTAATTTATGTGATATAAGTAGAGAAAAGTTAAATAAAATGTGACAGAAAATGAGATAGCAACTAGGCAATTAGGTCAGGAGGAAGAGATTCACTCATTTCCCCAGGCTTCCTGCCCCACTTTTCTGCAAAGATTATTCATTTTAGTGTAAAAGTTGCCCATTTTCACAATTCATTTTAGGGTGTCTTGATTAAGATTCCAAACCATCTTCTTCACGCTGGTAATTTTTTAGATGGAATAAAGCAACAGTGTGATAGAAGTCTTGACTTAGAACTATTCAAATATCCAGGTAAAAACACATAACAGCTTTCCATCGATGATGTGGGCCTAAAGTACTGGGAGGTGGGAAAAATATTGCACTGTGTTGGGTGATATTTTTAAGGGCTTGAAGATTGTACAAGTAAAGTACATGCTGTGTTTTGTCTCAAGACAAAATTGTAACTGTCTTTCGCCAGCCTAATAATACGTGGTCCAGTTCTCTGTCTCATGACGCTGGCCTGTGGCTTTGACCCAGGTTCCAGTCAGCCCTGATCAGGAGAAGGAGCTGCCAGCCCTCTGCAGTGTGCTGTGCTGCTAAACTATGATTTTTGGGAGCTCAAGCTTATTGAATGCATTTCCACCTACAATATTTTCATTTTCTGATGGAGTTGTGAGGGAAGCAACCCCATCATAAATGGAGTAGCATCTGCAGAAGGTGCTTAGCAACAGACTAGAAGGAAGAGGCAGAGCTGTGAGGGAGATGGTGCTCCTTTTTCAAGGGGAGGGATCTTTTCAAAGGATGGGGTGGAGATCTTTGTGTCTTTCCTGATCAACTTCCCAGCCCATTTCCACTGAAACTCCCTGCTCATCTGAGCAAGAACTCCATCCCTCCATTGACTTCCCGTCGTTCACCTGGATTCCCTGTAGGAGGCAGGATGTTCCTAGGTGGGGAAATGCATAGTCTGATTATACACATCTCACTTGTATGCAAGAACTTCATCGTCACATTAACACATTGCCTTTTCACCATGCTTTTGTGGGACAAAGAATGACTATTATCACTGGCAAAGTTGGGGGCTGGACTATGGCAACTACAGATCATAGACAGTTGGATGTGCCCTCTTGCACCACAGAGAGACAATTAGCTAAACCTGCCGCCCTCCCCCTGGAGTCTCTTCATGACTTTACTTACTCAAAGCTTGCATTTCTGAGGTCCATTTCTCATCAAGAACCATGCATGAAGGTGCTATAAAATTTTAGTAACATTTTAGTGAGAAGAATAAATAGAAAGAAGAAGAAAGACAATGAGGTAATGAACAGAATGGAATTAATGCCCACTTTGCCCTCTGCCTTTCATTTTATTCCTCCATTGCTTCCACTGTCTTTTATTGGCTTAACGAGTGTGGTCTCAGAGGCTCAAGTAAATATATGATTATATGTTTGATCCCCAAATTCCAAAGATGAGTGGCTATTTTTGGGGGGATAATTTTAACTTCTGGGGATATTTTAGTTTTTGCCCCCACTCTGTGCCGCATGATTTATGCAATCGTGGCCTTTGTTCAAAGCGCTTGAAAACAGGGCTTTATTCCTAAAGTGCGGAGTATCTGAAGGTCTAGACAGCCTTTCAGTCGTCATGAGGGAAGTGCTGGCTCGGCAGAAATGGGTCTGTCCCTGATTTGTGGAGGCATCAAAGAGAAATGGAGACCAGAGTGGAATGAAGCAGTCATTTCAAGTATAAGTAATCTCAGGAACACACGTTTACTCATTTCTTATTTCCACAATTTTAGAAAGTGCCTGGGGGTTTCCCTTGGGCCCTTCTGTTTGTGTACAATTATCTTGAGACTGATTTTTCTGGCAAATGCTATGTTCAGAATGAGAGTAATTCATGAGAATGTATTTATCCAGTGACTCATTAAGACTATGCTCACATTTTTACTAAGCTATACAGTTTTGGTCTTCTCTGTGAACTGTTCAGTGTATTTGTTTGGAACATTTATATTTAATTCTTTGTAGCTTTGGCCTCTTTCTTTTAAATTGTCAATCTAACTTTAACTTTTGTTGCCTTCATAGAACCCCTTTCCTCTACCTCTTTCTCTCTTTTCCTATAGCATTATTCTCTCTCCTTCTCATAGGAACCTAAACTCTTTCAGGAAACAGGCTGACCTGTCTCCACTTACATGGCATTCACTCTGCTCTATATTTCTAATGTCTTCTAATGGTAATTTTTGCCCTGACACATTCTCTTTGATTTTAGTTCTGGGAGTAATGATAAGTGGTTTCTCTTTAATGTGGGCTAAACTGTGACCCCTGAGAAGATTTGTTCCAACCTATGAAAGTGGGGATGCTCTAGGCTGCTGGGTGTGATCTGTCAGCTCTCAGGAGTGAGCTGAGGTTTCATGGTACCATGAGGTGCTAGTATTTAAGAGATTATGGCATCTGAAAACTACAGTGTTAAAAAACAACTTTTGTAGTAATGTGGAGGATCATTTTTTTGATCTTCCTAGAAAAAAGATCTCTAATTTTACTAATAAGACTATGGAGGTTAAGAAATCTCCATAACAATGGGCCATTTCTGTAAATAGAATGGTTGGACAGTCTGTGTCCAGATGTACTATACAAGGACCTATCACAGAAAGTTAATCATCCCTTTCCAAACCCTTGTTACAGAAAAAGCAGTCCCTTAAAAGTGGGGACTGTCACATAACCAATAAAGAAAATCAACTGGCTTGTGCATGTCTTCTATCTGAAAAATGACAGCATGATAGTTGTACATACTTGGTTAACACTTGTGACTCTGGTTCTTCATAAACAGGAAGTCTATCATCAAAATCCAGTGGGTTTTTCTCTGAGGTTTCTCAGGACCAGAAATATGTATGAGTTGGCTAATTTCTCTCACTTTTTATTGTATATTGACCACTAATATTATTCATTTTTGTATCATTTAAGCTTTGTTCTAGTAAATTCACTGAGAAAAAGAATTCATGAATGTATAAAGAGAATTGTTGTAGATAAAAACAATTTAAAATGAGGTTATCATAGTGGACTAGAGTGGGCCCTATTCTAGTGACTGATGCTTTTATAAGAAAAATTAACTTTGTTTTGTTTCGCTTTTTCTATTTTTATTTTTATTAGTATATATTTGTAGCACATAATGATCAACATTCCTAGTGGGGAGTTGGCACATGTACATAACGTATCTTGATTCCTGTTTTTCATCCACTGCCTCTCTTCTCTCCCCATCTCTTGGCAAGAAGAGGGAATTTGAATAGTCACACAGGGAGAATTCTATGTGAAATTAGAAGCAGAGATTGGACTGATGCTCTCAGAAGCCAAGGAATGCCAAAGATTTCTGTGAACACTAGAAGCTAGGAGAGGACCATGGAATAGAGTCTCCCTAGATCCTTCAGAGCCAGTCAACACTGGGGACAGAAGGGAGGGAAAGGGGTTAAAAAAAAAAGAAACAAGCATATGAAGAAATGTTCAACATTACTAGTCATTTGAGAGAGGCAGATGAAAACAACACTGAGATTCCATCTGACTCCACAAAAAATGGCTGCTATCTTGACATTAACTAGCAACAAATGGTGGCATGGCTGTGGGGAGAAAGGAACCTTTTTTCACTGTAGGTGGGAATGTAGACTGTTACAACCACTGTGGAGATCAGTGTGGAGATTCTTCAAAAACTTGGATTAGAGGTCCCATTTGACCTTGTTATTCCCCTGCTAGGTGTGCACATGAAAACATTAAAAGATTCATATCACAGTGACATATGTACACCCATGTTCGTAGCAGCTCAGTTTGTGATAGCTAAATCTTAAAAACAACCCAAATGCCCATCAACTGGAGACTGGATAAAGAAGATGTGGTTTGCCTACAAAATGGAATATTACTCTGTCATAAAGAATGATACATTTGAGTCATTTATATTCAAATGGATGTACCTTCAGGATATACTCATAAGTGAAATAAATAGGTCACAGACCAGTAAATGTCATATCTTTTCTCTGGTATGAGAACCTGAAGATGTAAATGAACGCTAGGATACATGGTAGATATTGTGAAATATAAAATATTCAAATGGAAATGGGGTGTATGGGAAGGTAACAAGGGGGAGAAAAAAAATGATGGTAATAAAAAAAGGGAAACAAGCTTATATATAGAGGCTGGGGGTTGTAGGGTAGGTGAGGGAATGGGAAAAAATGAGAATTAAATTGTGTCATATGCTGGTACAAATTGTCAATATTGTGTGTGATCATGATGTGTATATATAATGTACCAATAAAGATTCAAATTTAAAGAAAAAGAAACAAGCTGTATCATTTTCATGTACCAACTCTCCAAGATGATTATAAAATGCACATATTGCATACAGGTACTAATAAATTAATAATAATAGTAATTATTAATCCTAACAAAAATAAAATCAAAACCAGGTGATGGTAAAGCCTAATAGTTAGGCTTCTAGGTTGAAAACATAGACACAGATGTTGTCTATATTAGGTAAAAGTAGACCTAATGGAGATGGTAGAAGTAGCCTATGGAATCACAGAAAGCTGGAGAATTGGGCTGCAGACCAGGATGCAAAGCAACATCTGTAGTAGTGCTGCTGGATCAGTCTGAGGACACTTTGGCTACAGGACATGCCCTACCATGTGGCTGGTCTTTCTTATCTTCATAGCACCTTCTTCCAACTGCAACTGCCCATGAACTTGAGACAGCCCTTCATGGCTTCATTTACCCTTGGGAATGTACTGACCTAAGCCTAGGCCAAGAGCAAGCCTTGGCTGGAGGGATTGGGGACAGTTTCCATCTCCCAGCATTCCAGCAGCAGGAAGCTGTGCTTTCTGATGACTCGTTTGAGCTTGTTTTAGCATCTGTGTAGGGGAGGAAAAGAAGTCCCTAAATAGTCATGAAAATGGCAAGAGAGATTTCCACTGATCTACTGTGGTAGGAAAGAGAGACTTCAGTATGGAATGACAACTACTCTGAACATGGCCAAGATAGAGGCTTAATAACCAACAAGAAGAGGAAGGGGTCAGTGGATAGAACTTTCCTGAGAAGAACTTGATATGGAGCGGGCAGTTCTCACTAAACTGACTTTAGCAGGAGGCTTTGCTGAAACTGAACTCAGTAGGCCCAAAGTCACAGCCCCTTCAGAGGAGGGCTCAGGGGACTGTGACTGCAGTTTGCTCCAAAAGATCTTCATCATTTGTTCACACCGAGGAGCTTATGAATTTGAGTAGCAGTAGTCTAATAACCTTGATATTGGTGTATCAGAAATTCGAAAGAACAAGCTGTGCCTTTAAATGAAGTCTGCTTGGATATGAAAACAGGTGACAGTTCTCACTAGTGGGGATCCCCAGGAATGTCCCTTTCCTGTTCTTTACTTTGCATGGTATTTTTTAGACTTTCACCTGCTGTGCTGGCTTTCCCCATTCCACCCCTCAGAGCAGTTCTGTGCAATGTCCTCTCAGCCCCACCCTGGAGGCTTCTCCATCTGGATGTGCTTTCAGTGGGTGCTTAGACAGTGGGAGGTATTGGCAGATTGAAGGGTAGAAGGACAGAGTGAGGCCTCTTTCTTCTTCAGTATTTTAGTACCGGCATCAGCCATTTCTTCCATGTGCATGACTCCAGACAAGGGACCGGCTCTCACTGGGCTCTGTGACACTGTTTATTCCTTCTGCTTAATCAGTCTAGGTGTTGGGATGGCCTCTCACTGGTTTCCTTAGCTCTTTCCATAACTCTGCAAGGGATCCCTTTTTTAAAGTCTCTTCTGATGAGACATGATATCAGTATTCATATGAACTTGCTGGGGCCTTAGTCAAATCACCCCCAACAAAGGTATTCTTTCTATTCAGTCATATTCTCACCTTTTTCAAAAATCTTACCCCAACACCCCTTCCCTTTAAAAGTTTCCCAGATAGTCTTGCTCTTTCCATATTTCCTTTTGTTTGTTTTTAAAGACAAGGACTCTCTGTATCATTCAGGCTGCCCTTGAACTTAGTGTGTTGTCTGGGCTTACCTAAACTTGCAGTGATCCTCCTGTCTCGGCCTGTCATATATTGAGATTACAAGTCACTTGGGTGAACAGGGTTTTTACCTCATGTCATAACTCTCTCCTGCCAGGTGGTCTTCTGAGTTAATCAGCGGCCTTGCACAGTATGCCAAAACTTTCACTGAATTCTTGAAAAACAAATACTTAATTTGGCTTGTGACTGTGTGAGAAAAGTTAAGCATCTCCAGATAGTTCCTGATTTATGTTTGTACCTTTCTCAGCAAAAGGCTATTGGAACTATGTTGTTTGGTTAGGTTTCCTTCATTATCAGGAAAATCTCATAAATACTTCCAATTTGTGGAAGCTGCGGCCTAAGAAGCTCCATCCAGCTCCAGTTATGTTGGACAGGCAGAATGAGTGAGCTTAGTCTCCAGCTTCTGTCACCCGGACTCACAAAGACAAGAGAAAGACCCATGGTGCCTCCTCATGACCTTTCTCTTCTGATGTTTACGGCTTTCCTGGCTCCATGGCTCTCTCCTCCCTTGTGTTTGGTGGAAGCTGGGAGGTTCTTCTGACCGACAGAACACAAAAGATCACGGACATCACTTCTGTGATTTTGTCATGAAAATACTTCAGTGGTGTTACATGCCAATAAACCTACCAAAAGTTTAAACTGAAAATATGTTCACTACACCTGACCGGAGGTAGATGGAGCTTCACTCACAATACTGTGTAGAGTGGCCATTGTCAGCCACTGCGATTTGTTGGTTTGTTCCTGCAAAGCCTCACCATGAGGGACTAGACCGCTGGCTCAGAAAAGAATCAGAATTCAACCTCAACACCCTGGACAGCTGTGGTACGAGGCTCATCAAGTTCGAGTGCAACCTGTGCAACTCTGACTTTGGGAGGCCCCATCTCAAAACAAATATTTACAAAACAGTCGAGGATATAGTTCAGTGGGAACACTCCGGGATCAATGCCCAAAAAACAAATGTCAAATCTGAACTTCAAAAGCACAGTTTTGGTGAAGTCAGAAAATTGTAAGTGGAGCTGGTGTAAGGACCATCTGTATGAGACTCTCTTCCTAGCAGTGTTGTTATGGAAACCCTCTCTTCCTGCCTGGAACTGAAGCAGTGTGCAGTACATTGGGAGGTTCACATGGCAAGAAGCTGAGGGCAGCTTCTACTTGCTGAGGGGCAGGCATCGAGGGCCTTCTATGCCACAGTAAGAAAATGAGCTCTGCCAACCTGGTGTGTTTGGAAGCGGAGTCTTTCCCAAGTGAACCTCCAGAGAAGCCTCATCTTCAGCTGACACAGTGATTATAGCCTTGTAAGGCACATTGCATAAGACCCTCTAAGCTGTTCCCAACTCCTGACTCACAAAAATTGTAAAATAAGAAATATGCATTTCTCTAAGTTTCTAAATTTGTCATAACTTGTTATTCAGTAATAGGTAACTAATACTAGAAAGCCAACAGTCCATTTAGTGTGACTTGCTATTTTGCTATGATCAGAAAAATAATTTTCAGTATATTTTAAATATTTTCAAGGTACTTTCTACTTAATATAAGAAAGAAAAAAAGAAATGGTATCTTAGCAAGTATAAGCCAGACATAAAGTGCTATGCTCCCATTCTAATCTGGAAGGGTTGAACCAGTTGGGAACTTTGATAAACCTGTTTTCTTCCCCCACATACATAGCTTGATATACTAACATTTGGATTTAGAGTGAAATATTAAATGTTCATTTATGACTATCACATTGATTGCATATGACAACTTCCTTTCAGCAAAGTATTGTGCATTCAGCCATTTGAATCTTTATTTAGTATATTTTCCTTATTACTGAAACTTTGATAATAGTTGTGAAAGAAAAAAAAAGATGTTTTGTGAAAATCCCTATCTGCAGAGGCCTCATGAATTAGGCATCGCCCTGGTCCAGCCTCTCAGAGCTTCTACAGGCACAAACTTGTCTCCGTTAGGAGATCCACAACAACCTCCCAGGCTGAGCCCAGAGAGAGGAAGCTGGGCCCGTGCACCAGCGTTTAATGAGCCAGTCATGCAGCAGTGAAACTCACTCTTCAGAGGATGAGAAAATTTCTACTTCATAGCACAAAGACACTTAAGGAATATATAAAAGGTTTTCTTCCAGGGAATGGGAGAGATTTATAAAAGTGGAAATATGTATCCGAACTCACAGTGTTCTCTTCTTTTTTAAGAGTGTGTTGATGAATATTTGTCTGTAGCCACAGTATAATATTAATAACTAATAGTGATCTTACTTAAATGCTGTAGATTTCATGAAAGGGAATATTGCTCTTGGTATTGCCGTAGGAGATCTTTAAGTACTAGGTATGAACCAGTGATTCTCAGCCTTAGTTGCATATCACAATCTCCAGAGAGTTTTAAGTATCTCCATGCCCAGGTCAGATTAAAGAATTACATTAGAATCTTGTGGCTGTGTGGAAGTCATCAGAAATTTTTAGAGTGCCCTAGGTGGACTTCCACTGATACTTTAGATTAACACATTTTCTGTGCTCACAAAAATCAGGAAATAGATTTAAGCCCATGCACATGCATGTTTTCACACACACACACACACACACACACACACACACACACACCAATAAAGCCATAAGAACAAAAGAGTAGCAAGTACAAATACAAACTGTGTTTCCTGCCCCCTACTATGGGCATTTGTTCTTTCTTCAGAACCTTGCTGAACCCTCTAATTTGGACACTCTACTGAGGGCTCATTGAACACTGATCTGGGTTCTGACCATCAGAATTTTTTTCTAACCTGGTGACTGATTTATATATATGAATGATTATAACTTATTCATAGAAATATTACTGTGTAATATGTGAAGTGCAGCTCATGGTTCTTCCTGAACACATGCAGACCGTGAGGTGTGACCCAGTGTAGGTGGGTGAACTGCAGCCCCTTAATGTCGTTGCTGAAGTTCTGTATCTATGTGTGCTAGGAAACTCCAAAGGCTTAGAGTAGACTATGTTGCATGCTGCCTATCTTTGTCCCTCCAGAGCCTACAAGGTGATGTTGAATATTTGCTGACTTAATTAAATGAAGCATGATAAAATATATTGCTTTAATAATTGTTACTTTTTTATATGCAAGTGCCATGGTCTTAGCCTGGATTCTTAGGTTGTACTATTCATAAAACATATTACCTGAACAGGATCTTTGACTGAGTTAGTTTAGAATATTTTCTTTTTATTATTCAAAGAGATTATCATTAAGTGGCATTTGTTTTAATTGGAAAACATGTGTGATTGCTTTTTTCGCTAGGCTGAGTATGAGTCAGTATGGTCCTACAGGACCATAAGTATTTTCTTGGGGGTCATACCAAGGGTTAACACAGAGCACCTGCAAAAGGAGGAGAGGGCAGGTGGGACTTCTCCAGAGGAGCCTTTGAATTGAGCACGCATCCAGTTTTAGGGTGAACTGAGACACAGATCCCCAGATAATAGAAAAGAGTGAGATCAGTGAGCAGACTGAGAAAGGGAAGACCTGAACCAAACACTGCAGGCTGAAAACAGAGGCACCACTGGCAGGTCAGAGGGTTAGAGCTGCTGAGGTAAAAAGCAGTGAGATGGAGGAATTCTACTCTCCGATGGCACCAATCAGTACCAGGGAGGCTGCTAAAATCCCTCCTCCTGGACGATGCTACTGCTCAACTGTCCAAAACCATTTGTCTCCATTTTTCAGTATCCTCAGTGTACATGGTTTCCAGTGTTGGGTATGCATTAGGAGTTTATTAAATGCTGAGGCCAATCAAATACTGTAGTTTCTTTTCTTTTCTTTCTTTTTTGATTGGAAACAGGGTCTCGCTTTGTTTCAGGTTGGCCCTGAGCTCACTATGTAGCCCAGGCAGGCTTTGAACTCATAGCAATCCTCCTGCCTCTGCCTGTGCTAGGATTACAGGCATGAGCCACCATGCCCAGCATGAATGCTGTAGTTTCTGACATGGAAAACATTTGTACCACAGGGAATTCAGAAATAGTTCAGTGGTTCTCAAGCCCTGGCTCTCTCTGAGACTTTGTGTCAGAATTATCTAGAAAGATTCAACATTGATAGTTTTGTAATTCTTGGTTTTGGAGATTCTGATTCAATCTATCTGAAGGTGCCCAGGCATCTGGACTTCCACAAAATGCTTGGGGGACTCCAGTCCAGGGAGCAGCAAGCTCTTCCTTGGGGGGAATGGCAGCTTTTCAGACTTTGCTGGTCACATGCTGCACTGCAACAGTCACGGGGTGCTGCATAGCAGCATAGAAGCACCAGGGAAAACGTAAATATGCAAGCGGGCTGGCTTTCAATACAGTTTTATTTACAAAAACAGATAGAGGGTGGGGATGTAGCTCAGTGTTCCAAGCCCGCCTGACAAGTGTGAGGTCGTGAGTTTGATCCCCAGTACTGAAAAAAAATGAAACAAAATAACTCCTCCCCAATAAAACAGGTAGCAGGTTCTTTAACAGACCTACATGATCTAAAAATTCTACTTCTAGGTATTTATCCCACTCCCCAAATGGAAATTCAGGATTCAAAAGGGTATTTACCCACCCATATTCATAGCAACGTTACTCACAACAGCCCAGAGACAGAAACGGCTTCATAGATGAATGGAAAAAAGTTCTATCAAGAGATTAATGGAAAAAGTGTTTATACAGGCAGAAGAATATTGTTCAGCTTTCAAAAGGAGAGAAATCTCTTCTCAGAAAACTAGGACTACGGGTCCCATTTGACCCTGCTGTACCCCTGCTAGGAATATACCCAAAAGAACTTAAAAACTCACATTGGAAAGACAGATGTACACCCTTGTTCATAGCAGCTCAGTTCGTGATAGCTCAATCTTGGAAACAACCCAAATGTCCATCAACTGGAGAGTGGATAAAGAAGATGTG
>PVIC010046181.1:0-14338 GCA_004025085.1 Thryonomys swinderianus
AAAAAAAAATGAAAGCAAAAAGAAAAATCCTGCAAAAGAGATAGGCTTAAAGAAACTGTTTTAAAGCCATAGAGACTGAGCGAATTAGCAAACTTAAGCATCTTCTTACAAACCCTCATTTCTGAAGATCAGGAGCTGCAGCTTTTCTGTAATGTTGTTTACCAATTTTTCACCTGGTTATTTATCTTAGTACAATTATTTGGAGAGATCAGTTTTATTCTTCAGCAAATACAGGCATTAAGTCCAGTCTCCTTCCAATCATTATTGGTATTATGTACACGAAGAATTTCACCTTTATGTGATTGTCATCTAAAGGGATCATGTCTGTTAATTTCCCTGTGTGTCATGAAGGTTCACTCATCACCAGCCTGGCTCACAACTCTTACACTTTTCTACAAGTTCTTATGCTGCAAGATCTACAGAAATACACACACGTGTACCCTCAATACATTGTGTGCAAGAATGGTAACAAGTCCTTCATGGCTAGAGCCACCTATCGTGCAGTCTCTCAAAGCCTCCCCTCTCTTTTAAGGAATATATAGTCCATCAATACCAGACCCAGAAACCAATCTAAAATGAATACTTTCATAGTGCATTTCATTAAGAAGCTTTTTGTGGCTGCTGTCATTTAAATGTATGCTGAAAATTACCTTTTATCAATTCCTATCATTTCATTGACAAGCTATCACTTTAGAAGCAATAAATAATGCCTCACCTGAGTATAAAACAATGTCAGAAATGCCCAGCATGGTGGCTCACGCCTGTAATCCCAGCACTCAGGAGGCAGAGGCAGGAGGATTGCTGAGTTTGAGGCTTGCCTGGGCTACATAGCGAGCTCAGGGCCAGCCTGAACTACAAAGTGAGACCCTGTCTCAAAAAGAAAACCAAGCAAAAATAATTAAGGTCATTATTCCTCAAAAAGTACTATCGAGAAACATGAAAAGAAAGCTGGATGATGGTTAATTTTCATTGTTTTGCTTATTTTATATTTTTCTTATTAGTATATATTTTATACATAACACTTGCATTCTTCTATGGGAAATGGTACATACACACATCATATCTTGACTGTATCTCCTCCATTCTCCTTGAGCTACCCTCTCTCCTCTTATCCTGTTCCCCTTTCAATCTCCAGAGTCTAACTCCTTGTTTCTTAACATCTCTCCTTTATTGTGCTGTTGAAATTGTTTACCTTTCCTGTTTTTCACATAAGAGAAACTCTGTGACATTTAACTTTCTGATTTATTTCACTTAGCACGAGCATCTGTTATCTAAAGATACATCCTTATAGTTACAAATGTGTGTTTCTTTATGGCTGTGTGATAGTCTGTCTAAACGTATTGCATGTTCTTCATCCATTGGTGTGTTGATGGGACTATAAGGCATTTCCATAGTTTAGCTACTATTAGTTGTGCTGTTAATCAGCATAAGCAAGGGATGCATGTGTCATTCTTAAATGCTGCATTTAGCTCTTTCGCAAAGTTTCTCATGAGAGCAATAGCTTCATCAAATGAGATTTCTGTCTGTAGTTTTCTAAGGAGTCTCCATACTCACTTCCATGCGTTGGTTCTACTTTACACTCACACCAGTCAGGTTCAGGCCTCTTTTTCCTCCATACACTTAACGTCCTTTTTGTCTCCGAGTTCTTCATAAATTGTGCTTTTCTAGAGTAAGATAAAATTTCAGTATTGTCTTGATTTGCATTTCTCCTCAATTGCTCTGAGAGTTAAGAGTAGATTAGTAAAGTACACTCCTGGGTGAGTCGTGGTGGCCGGATGGATCTGGGTGATTATAGCTGGTCTCCCGACCTTTGATATCTGGCTCACTCTTTGCTTTTTACTTCCAGATGTCATAAGTACAACAGTTTTTCCACCATCGTATTTCTGCCTTGGGGTCAGCCATGCTGGACTGAAACCCAGGGACTGTGAGCCAAAAAACAGTTCTGCCTTTCAGTTGCACATGCCAAGTGTTTTTTCTGGGGGAAAAAAAATTGACTAAACAGAAAATCACCATTAGAGATGGATGATCATTGCTGTGTACTCTGTCTGGTCACACAGTATGTATTTGCAGCTTACTTGCTAGAGGAATCAGAAAAGTTAGTGTCAGACTATTGAATTTACAGACTGTTTAAAGCATATCTTGACGGGTATGAAGACTGTTTAGTAGGGTATTTGTTGCTCATGTTCTGAAAGCTTTTAGGGTGAGCTGAAGAGTGATAGAATTATTGATTCAGTAGCAAGATGGTACAATATTCATGTTACAGAATTGTTGTGCTGCTTGTAACCAGATTTATAGTGAAAATAATCAGTAAAGTCTAGAAATAAAAATTTGAAGTCTCTGGAGTTGAAACAGGAAAGAAGTCCATATAAAGTTGAGACCAAAGACTGTGTAGAAGTGAAAGAAGCTTAATTTGGGGCATTCAGAAAGTTAAAAGAAAATAGACGCCTTAAGGATATTCCAGATATTGTAAATACCCGTTCATCTCAGGCTCAAAAGGGTAAAACTGTAAAGCTGTTTGAAGGTCTTTGAAAAGATCATCTCAGTGCTCTTGCAAACTCAGGGCCACCCAGAGGTGTGTTCCCTCTTATTCAAACACCCTGGTGAAGAGGATACACTGTCATGCTCCAAGAGAGACCAGCTACTGTTTCAAATATTGGCAGACCTTGGTTTCATTTATGTGATGCTGGTTCTGGAGGCATCAAAATGCTGGAGTTGTGGACCTCGGTGTGCTCATCTAGATATCAGAAGACCTGAGAGCCTCAGTGATATGTAACTATCACAATCACTGCCAAGAGCCTCCAAGAGGATGAAGTATGAAGTTGTAAATTAAAGCAAAAGGTGTAGGTGAGACATTAGGAAGTTGGAATTGCCAGGAACTTGGAAACTGCGTCAGAAATCCACAACAAAGAGCACATTTGGGAAGACAAAGAAGTCATGGGTGCGGCCAGTGATGTGTCCATAGGGGGGCGCTGTGTGATCCCTTTGCAATCGGCTTTCAGTATTGCTTTTGTCAGATTTTTTTATATATCCTCCTTTCTCCCTGAGGAATGGGAAAGCTTACCCTGTTCCGGTATACCTTGAGAGTGCTAACAATTTCCCCTCTTCTTCCTCTTCTTCTTCTTCTTCCCCTCCCTCTCCCTGTCCTTCTTATTCAAATTTAAGGGGGCTCACAAATATGGTTATCCCTCCTCAGCAGAGACATTGAACCTAGCCTTTTAGTAAGGCTAGTACTCTTGAGACTTCGGGGAATGTATGTATGTGTGTATGTATGTATGTATGTATATTTATTTATTTATTTATTTATTTATTTATAGCAGTAGAGATGCAGTATGTTAGAATTATCATTTTTTTTAAAATTTGGAAATTTGTGCTCGCTTCGGCAGCACATATACTAAAATTTGGAAATTATATTCTGAGACAGGTTTTGGTGTCAAACTGACAAGGGGTAGACTATAATGGTTAACCTTGACTGTTAACTTGATTTTCTTAGAGATGACTAAGTTATGAATAAAACGCATATTTGCATGTCAGAGGACCATAGAGTCCTGACCTCGAGAATATATTTGTGCCTGACCTGATTGTGTCAGCCCTCTTGCCACATTCCATGAGTGGACAAGCTGTCTTCCTCGGTGCCTTTCTGCTGTTTCTGCTTTGGACCAGGAAGCCACAAATGGAAACTTCTGAAACTCTGAGACTAAATAAATGTTCATATTAAACTTATACATGTCAGAGAATTTATTCTATTAAAAAAACTAATACAACCACAATATATTTCATTCAGAAAGGTGGCTTAGAATGATTTCATTTATAATTGTCATCTGTTCTGCAAAGCTATATATGACCATCAAAAGTTGAATGTCTAAATAAATTAGATTATCTTAATGAAGTACTACAGACCATGAGTATAAAAATAAATAAACTGGGCTGGAAATTTAGCTCAGTGGTTTTGGTGCCTGCCTAGCAAGAGCAAGGTCCCTGGTTCAATCCTTAGTAACCACACATAACAATACCAGGCATGATGACTCACACCCACCAATCAGTACCACATACCACAATGCCAGGCGTGGTGGCTCACGCCTGTAATCCCAGCACTCGGGACACAGAGGAGGGAGGATTGCTGAGTTTGAGGCTTACCTGGGTTACATAGTGAACTCAGGGCCAGTTTGAACTACAAAACAAGACCCTGTCTCAAAAAATAAAATAAAATATACTATGTGAAGTACTGTATGCCCATTATTTTATAATATAATATGATGTAGGTAAAATAAAAGCATTTAAAAGCAAGATAACATTAGCACATGGAGACTATAATGAGGATTTGTCGTTTGTAGTGATGATAACATTTTAGGCACAGTTTACTATGTGTATGTCAGAGATTAAAGCTGAAAAAAAAAAAGATTTCAGAACATAGGATAAGTGGGACATGGCAGGTTGTCATGACCTCGAGGCCAATCTGGGCTACATGAATGAGTTCAAAGTCAGCCTGAAGGCCATAGAGAAGCCCGCATCAATATAAATAAATAGGTAAATGAATGAATGAATAAATAATAGAATAACTATGTTAAGGACTTTCTTAATTACTTGCCAATATAAATACTTGACAAATATATGACTTAAAAAGCACATTTTAAACAGTCATCCTGGAGATTTTTTATCTGTATCAAGTTTTTTTTTTATTTTTTTTGTTTTTGTTTTTGTTTTTTTTTTTTTTTGAGACAGGGTCTTGCTTTGTAGTTCAGGTTGGCCCTGAGCTCACTATGTAGCCCAGGCAAGCTGCTGCGAACTCAGCAATCCTCCTGTCTCTACCTCCCAAGTGCTGGGATTACAGGTGCGAGCCACCGTGCCCAGCACTGTGGTATGTGGTATTGATTGCTGGTGGGCGTGAGTCTCCACGCCCGGCATTGTATGTGGTTTCCGGGGATCAAACTCAGGGCCTTGTGCTTGCGAGGCAGGCACCGGAAACTCTGAACTAAATCTCCAGCCCTATCTGTATCAAGTTTTAATTTAAAAGTCATAACAAGAACCATAAATACTTTCTTTAGAGTAGCATTATGCCATAAAAATTTTTACAACTTTATGAAAATAAAAAGGCATATGAAAGTCTATAGCATGCTTGCTTACAACAATAATTCATTGAAAAGAACCATTTATTTCTAAAACAAAGGTCATTTCTGTTCTCCTTTTCCAAGTCTGTGCTCTTTTTCTGAGATTCATTGGCATTTATATGGCAATTTCATACTTTCACGAAATCGACGGGCGCCAGAACTAGAAGTTGGCTGAGCGCCAAGGGCCCTCTCTTGTCTTCAATACGTCCCCATGGACGTAGAGGTCAAACTTGTTTCTCTAGAGCGAACAGTGTCGTGTTATCTCAAACTCACAAGGAGAAGAACTGGTGCTGTGCTCCACTTGCAAGGATGGAGAAGGCAACAGGTATCACAAAAATCATTTCATTTTCTCAAACTTTTAGAGATTGGTGTCATGGAACATGCAGGTGATTCAGTGCCACTCTGGGGTCACTTGAAGATGACACAAAGGGCTGTTGAACTGCCCACAGATGCTTCCAAGGATCCTCCCCGGGCAAGCCAGCTTCGCTGTGTGAAAACCTGTTCTACGCTTCGCAGCATTAGGCGAAGCCATAGGTGGTGTGCATGTTTGCTTTTCCTTTATTTAGAAAAGTCTTCAACTTAAAAAAAAATTAAAATTATTTCAGATTTAAAAAGAAGTTATCAAGAAGCAAACAAATGTGAGTTGGTGAAATTAGATTGTACTGAAGGGTATGGTGTTAAGTAAAATAAGCCTCAGAAGAAAGAAACACCATCTGTCCTCATAAAAGGAAGCTAGAAAAATCCTTCAAAGAGTATCACGGTAGCATAGTAAATATTAGATGCTGAAGGAACATGGAGAATGAGTATCTAGATTTGATCCACGTGAGCCAGAGGGATGTATTGAAATATCACTCTGAGTCCCACGAAGTATAATTCATGCATACTATTCAGAGAAAAACAGTTGTGAAACTGCAAGATACCATCATCATAAATTATAAGTTAACTGCAAGATACCATCATAAATTATAAGTTAACTGCAAGATTACATCATAAATTATAAGTACCGAGCCAGCACTATGTGGAGCACCTGAAATGCACCTGTGTCATTGCCATGGGAAAGACTCTGGATGCTGTGTCCTGTCCACATCCAACTAGCAAATCCTAGCTGGATCTCCACATGGTTCTCCTCATTCCAGGACCACACACATTTGACCAGCCACCCAACCAACCTGATCACAGACAAGGTCAGTGCTCCAAGTGAAACATATTCTGCTGAGCTCTTAATGAGCCAGTGAATCTCCCTGACCTATGAAATCTAATGGTCACCCTGCACTGCAGTGAGACTGTAGAAAACATGATGCAAAGGAGTTATTATAGGCAGAAAAGCCAGCTAGACATATGTAAGCAGATAGATAGATAGGGCTGGCTCTTGAAAGACTTGCAAAAAGGACATTCTCAAAGGTCAATACATCAAGGAGGAACTGCACTTCCAGAGAGCAGTGACCAGCAGGCCTCATTCTCCCAGGATGAAAGGTCAAAATCCGGATCCGGCCCTTCCCTGGGAATGCAGCAATTGCAAATTCCCCAGATAGCAGGCCAGGACTTTGAACCACCTGGAGGAATCTCCTGACAAGCAAGACCCTCTAAGGCTTGATTTCTCATTGGACCCTATTCAATCGAAATTGCTGAAATAACTGTGCTTGTCACTTAGCCATTGTTAGCCATGGTTTAGCCATCTCTTTCAAATATTATTGGAAGCCCCCCACTGTACTCGTTGGTTAATTGTAATCCATCTACCTTTTTGAATCTTATTGGTAGCCCCCTATTTCAGACCCGCCTCACCTCGTGGCTTTGCTCCATAAAAGCCCTCTGAAAAGTGAGGTAGGGGGGGTTACCCACTTTCCAGATTCCCCCTTCTGTCTCTCTTAAGGCAGACGCTTTCTCTCTCAGTAAAATTTTCCTACTCAAACCTTCATCGTTCCTAAAATTCATTCTTCGATATTTAGAGAACATGAAGTCACATTTCAGGTGGGAGTTAGGCCTCAACTCTCCTGTGTCAGAGTCATGGTAGAAAGATGCAACAGTTTTAACTAAATTTAATGTACAATGTAATTTTCAAAAAGAATAATGACAATAAGAACAAAGGAAGAAATTAAACCTTAGCAAAGATCCCAAGTATTGTAGAACCTATAGAATAAAATCATAGAATCAATTGCTAAGCACTTTTTTTCTACAGAGAATTTATTCCAGCTGAATTCTTCTGTCATTGTAACATCCCATTCCTTTATTTGACTATCCTGTTATTTTATGGTCAGCAGTATCTAAGTATCCATTTGCCATTTTACCCAATGCTATTTCTTCAAAGCTAGATAGACAAAAATATGTCACACTGTACCTCTCTGATGTTGTGGTCTAGCATTCTTTCAGTTCATTATTTTAAATTTATTTTTAAGTGATACAAAAACATAAAAGTTTGAAATGCTAGTGTGGGGCTATATGATATTCTGGTACATGTGTATATCATTTAATGTTAAAATAGTATCAGAGGCAGAGACAGGAGGATTGCTGAGTTTGCGGCGGCTTGCCTGGGCACCATAGTGAGCTCAGGGCCAGCCTGAACTACAAAGCGAGACCCTGTCTCAAAAGCAAAAAAATAAAAAATAAAATAGTATCAGACATATCTCCAGATGCATGTATAATTTTTTTCTAGCAAAAACAACTTGTTCTCTAAAATTCTTCAATGTATAATTATGTCTTATATGTTTTACTTTTATGATTTTCTGTGCTAGTGTCTTCTTTTCATAATACTGTAAGTGGAAAGATCAGTTTGCATAGTACTATCTCAGTTAGAAAAACATAAAGCTCCACTATCGATCACAGATCCCTAGTAAAAAGTATGTTTATTTACTATAAAAGTAAATGTCTTGAAAGAGGATTCATATTAGTTTTATATTTGGATTTCTCATAATGTTAAATAACATATTCTGCATATATTAAGGATTTAACAGACATTTTTCAACCCATGGGAGGAATGAATCCAGTAATTATTAGAATGTCATATTTAGATTTAGCTTATTACTTTGACAATAGCAGTTTTATTATTCTTATTCTTAGTTAATCTAATATGAAACTCTGATTAAAGTAGTTTGTTAAATTAGAATTATGTAGAAGATTTAAAACATTAAAAGTTTTAACTCAAGTTTACTGGAAGTCTTCCTTAATTTGAGGGCACAGAGTTAGCTAAAATGTTCCCCTCTAAGAATGATTTTTAAATTGAAAAATGAATTTGTAAAGAAATTTTAAGATGATGGAATGTACAGCTTATATTTTCTTAAATAAGTTATTCACATAGAATATAAATCATTATTTTATTCTATTGATTGATTCATTTTTGTTGAATAATGTGAGATTAGGATTCAATAGTACCTATCTGACTTAATTAAATGTATTTTTATTTAATAAAATGGCTTCATATACTTGAGTTTTAATGATAGGTTTATTTTATTAGTGTTACAGTTTTTGTCTAGATGTTCCCCTAAAGATTCATACAGCCATAGGTGGTGATTTCTCAGATGTGGGTGAATTTAGAGTGTGTGATGGCAGAGTCAAAGTATGTGATTATTAAATCAGTTCACTGATTGTTTTTGCCTTGCCCTAATCCTAGTAGTCTAGAGACCGCATTAAAAAAGAAGCAGAAAGAATTTCCTAAGGTCCCTTTCTTGCTTGTTTTTCTACCTTCTTCCCTCCATGAACTCTTTCTGCCCTGCTATACCTGTCTACCATGCCACCCTGCCTTGGAGTCAGCCAGCTAATTATGAACTGAAGCCTCTGTAAACTGTGAGCTAAATAAAGCTTTCTTTCCTTGGCTTGTGGGTTTTAGGATTTTAGCTCATTTTTAATTCAGGAATGAAAAAGGCAACTGAGATAATTAGTATTTTTTTGTTTTGTTTTGTTTTGGAGACAGGGTCTCGCTTTGTTAGTTCAGGTTGGCCCTGAGCTCACTATGGTGCCCAGGCAAGCTGCCGCAAACCCAGCAATCCTCCTGTCTCTGCCTCCCGAGTGCTGGGATTACAGGCGTGAACCACCACGCCCGGCATTGTGGTATGTGGTGTTGATTGTTGGTGGGCGTGTCTCCACGCCCAGCATTATATGTGGTTACCGGGGATCGAACTCAGGACCTTGCGCTTGCGAGGCAGGCGCAGGAACCACTGAGCTAACCCTCTGGCCCTAGTATTTTTTTCTTAATTGTATATAAATAAATGTACCTTGACTACAATCCTATTGTAAATATATCAAATTTTTGTATTCTGTACTATTTCATATATGTGGTAATATATAAATAAAAGGCACACATTTGTAATAATGAGGCACATTCTGAAAGAAAGCATGAAAGTCCACAGGAAATCAATTTATTGCCAGTAATTTGAAAATTTTCACCTATCTATGTTTTAGCTATTAATCACTCCCTAAGTTTATTGTTGATTTTAACTTTGTATCGCCTCTGGTCATGTTCGCCTGCCTTATTGTTACAGGACAGCTATGCCTTTGTTGTGCTTTTGTATACCTAACCTGGCTCAAAGTAGCTTAACTTGGATTCTATATTTCATATTTTACTGTAATGTTAACCTAGTTCACAACAATATCTATTTTCAAACTATTATCTTTTGTCCCTGGAAAGCTGTTTAAAAATGTTTGACAACTCATAGAATATTTGTTTTCATTCATGTCTGTTTTTCTATTATTAGCTGATGGATAAAAATATAAAAATGGGCCTGGGGATTTCGCTCAAGCGGTACTGCGTCAACTGTGGATGCACAGGCCCTGAGTTTGATCCCTGATACCAAAAAAAAAAGAAAAACAAAATTAAAATTAAAATGTACATGGGAAAGGGGTCCCTTCTTTTTCTCTCATGGCCTCTATCTTTTATCACCTTCTCAATTTAAAAATCTTGATATCTATAGTTACCCTCTTTACAGCAACATCATAGACCTTATTATCTCTATTTGTCTTCAATTTAGTGCCTACATCATTTCTTCTCTTTCCTCTTACCCCTTTGCTTGCCCCTGAATTTTTTTTTCTTTTTTTAAGAGAGGGTTTGCTTTGTAGTTCAGGCCAGCCCTAAGCTCACTATGTAGCCCAGGAAAGCCTCAAAATCACAGCAATCCTCCTGCCTCAGCCTCCCAGGTGCTGGGATTACAGGCGTGAGCCACCATGCCCTGAATTTTAACCAGCTTTGCACTCTCAATTTCTATAAAATCTCAATATTTTTAGATTTCACTTATGAGTGAAATCATCCAATGAATATCTTTCTCTTTTGGTTTATTTTACTTACCTTAATGAAAACCAGTTCCACCATATGGACACAGTTTACTTATTTTAGAGTGGAGTAACTTTCTATTAAATATGCCATATTTTCTTTGTCCATTTACTAAGAGTCACATACTCAGGTTGTTTCCATTCCTGGCTACTGTAAATAGTTTTGCAATGCCAATGGCAGGGGGTTTTTTTGTTGTTTTTTTTTGAGACAGGGTTTTGCTCTGTAGTTCAGGCTAGCTCTGAGCTCACCATGTAGCCCAGGCAAGCCTCGAACTCAGCAATCCTCCTGTCTCTGCCTCCGGAGTGCTGGGATTACAGGCGTGAGCCACCACGCCCGGTGGCAGTGGTTATTTTGTTTCTCTGAGTTCACAATTTTATAAATGCTCTCTTGAAGAATATTTCTATAAATAGATGCTATGGTTTTACCCTAAACCCTGGCCCCACCTGAATTGTTCTGTGTTCAGAGGTGGGGATTGGAGCCTAAGAGTATTCTGTCCTCTGTGGATTAGTCTACCTGACAATATTACAACCAAGTATGCTGCTAGGAGTTGGAGGAATTGATAGAAAGAAGGAAGCCACAGGTGGTCCGACATCCAAGAATATTTTCTTGTTCCAAGTTCTTCTTTACTTACTTCAGTTGTGTAAGAAGTCTTTTTCAGCTGCATTATTCTATGCCATTTCTCTCCCAAAGCAACCTTTGGGGATATCATCAAAACTTACTCAAGATTATCCCTGAATTAACTCAGGAGCTGAAATTTTAATTTATTTTATAGGTTCAGTCATTTAGCATAGGGATTTTGTAATATATTTCCCAAATACCAGGGCATGTGTCTTCACGGGATATTATTGTGTTTACCTGAATGTCCAGGGTCAGTAGATCACAGCAATATTGGCTTTGAGGAGTATGGAGAGAATGATACAGAGAAAAATTAGATTTTCCATGAACTGGCAACAAAACTAAGTGAATCTAATGATGGAAAAATAAAGGGGAGTGGAAGAAAGGAAAAATAAACACTTGAAATGTTTTTATGCATATGTATTAGTTCCCTATAGTGAATACAATCATATCCTGCAAACATGTACTAGTGTTAAAAACAATTTTAAAAATTGAAAGTAAAATATTCTAAGATAATATTTACAATATTCATAAATATATTTTTACGGAGAACATTTCAAAATGAAAAATGTTAGAAATAGTAGTGATGTAAGATAAAACAATACATATTTGATTCAAAATGCTCAGCTAGAATAGGTGGATTCGTTTAGCTCCTGAAGTCAGTGGAAGTAACTTCAAGAGGGGAACATCTCAAATTTGACATTGCATATTAAAATAAAAATTTATCTCTGAAATCACAATGTACTTCCTAGCATAATTCTAAAATCAGTGCTTAAATAATCCTTTCTTAAACACATTTCTGCATTTGAATCTCAGAAATAATAACAAAAACTGAATTTTTAACAGTAAAATTACAAAGTTTTACAGTATGAAAGTTCTAAATAATAAAGAAAAGGTAGTTCTTTCAATAATCCATGAAATATAGCAATTGTAATAAATGTACAATTAGGTACAGACCTACCTAAAGGAAATTTTGAAAAAGAGGTATTCAAAAATACAGTATCAGAACATTCAGTCCTTTGTAATTTTAGACAGGTGTAATTTCAAAGGTCACATTAAGAATGCTAAAAAATTCTGCAATGTTTCCACTGTCTTTTAAATTTACATCATTTTGTTGTATTAATGACTGCAACCTGCTGTTTTCTGTTGCAAAGTTCAAAATAGTAAATAAAATATAAACTTCTGGTGTAGTAAGGACACTAATAGTAACATTCAATGCTAGCTAAATGTAAGGTTTTATATTATTTTCTAATTGAATTATTTATTGCTACATTTTATATACAAATCATGTTCACACTCAACACTGAGAATTTGTACGAATATATGACATAACTTAATTCCCCTTCCCTGCCACTCCCCTACCCACCCTACAAACCTCTGCAGGCATATACATATACTTTAATTTTTCTTTCCCGTCATTACTTACCCCTAATCCACTTTGATTTTAGTTTAGTACATAGTGAAAGAGACAGATCTAACCTTAATCTTTAGCAGGTTAAAGCTCAGTTTTTCCAGCACCATTTGTTAAAGATGTTATCTTTCTAGATAGGCGATGTTGGGCTCCTCTGTCAAAAATGAGGTAGCTTAGTGTGTCTAAAGTTAATTCTGGATCTTCTGGTCTATTGCACTGATCCTATTGCACCATGCAGTTTTTATCACAGTGTCTTTGTAGTATAGTTTCAAGTTGAGGATTTTGGTTCCCCCTGTCATGTCCTTGTTGCCTAGAATTGCTTTTGGTTTTCTACATGTCTTCTGGTTCCAGACGAATTTTTGGATTATTTTCTCTAGATCTGTCGAGATTTCAATCCGTATTGCATCATATCTATAGAACAGTGTGGGAGTATAGCCATTTTGACAATATTAGGTCTTCCTATGCAGGAACAAGGATCTTTCTTTCTTTCTTCTTTTTTTTTTAATCTTTACATTTTTTGATATCCATTCAATCTCCTTTTTCAGAGTGTTGTAGTTTTCAGAGTAGAGGTCTTTCAACTCCTTTGTTAGATTGATTCCTAGATATTTCATTTTTTGGATGCTATTGTGAAAGGGATTGACTCCTCAGTTTGCCTCTCAGTGAGTCCGTGTTTTTTTGTGTTTAAAAAGGCCATTTACTTACTCTTGTGCACTGACATTGTATCTGGCTAGTTTACTAAATTTGCTGATTAAGTCTACCAGTGTTTTGGTTGAGTTTTTAAGATCATCTGTATAAAGTCTCATGTCATCATGGCCGGTCCTTTCTTAAAATGGCATGGCACCAGGCCTGGGTTGGCAGTCGGGATATCATGATCCAGCATGGGATCAATTTTCCTTCTACAGCCCTCTAAATTCTGTGTTTTAGTCCACCTAGATTGTCTTTAAAAATTGTTCCATATCAGACTTTATTTTTGCTTTTGCCTAAGATTTGCTTCCTTTTCCTACAAAATTGAAATTACTCCCCATCATTGGTTTTGCATATTCTTCCATAATGAGTCTCCATTTCTTGTTTTTTTCTGGAATTTCTTTTAATAAAATATTTTTTTTTCTGTTGCTTAGTTCTCATCTGACCTTCTGTAAAAAAACCATCAATTCATTAAAAAAGGTTTTTAAGGATGGCCATTAGCTGTACTGGCAGCACAGTTCTCAGCTTGAGATCTTCTCTTCCTCATACAGTCATTAGTATCCAAGCTCTTTAACACTCATTAACATGTGTACTCAGTTAAATTATTTATCTCTTATGTACATTCTGTTTCCCACATAAGATGTATTTTTTCATGGTATCTTGTCTTGAATATTTTGGACTTTTTCTAGCATTGAAAAGACCTCTCTAGATATTCAATTTGTTCTTCCCAAGTCCTGAGTCAGAGTATGGCCAAATGATTAGAACCGTGTGATGAGAATATATTTTATAAATCATAGAAAATCAGTGAATATCATATTAAACAAATTGTAACAGATTCACGTACTCTCAAATCATTAACCTGGGGTTTAGAATTCATGCAAATATTTTTCTTCCTTGTTTATTCTAACCTCGTAGTAATTTGACTTTCAGTTTCTGTTATATATCAGGTATCTTTGATAGTATATGTAAATTATATTTCATGGTTTTTTGATATATTACTCTCAGTTTTTAATATAATTTTCAATAAAGCTAGAGCATATACTACTCTCATTATATCAAGTACATTCCCCCCCCTTATCTTGGGTCGAATATGTTGCAGTAGTGATGACATCATATATAATCCATTCCTCCATTTATCTTTATTTTTTCTCTTATACAAAGAACAGATTGCAAGGAAATTTATGATTTCATTGTTCACGTTCAAGGATTTTCTTCACAATTGATTGCTCACACACATCAAGGAATATGGAAATTCATTTTCCTGAT
>PVIC010046182.1:0-14347 GCA_004025085.1 Thryonomys swinderianus
ATCTTGTCATTCTTTATGGCAGAGTAATACTCCATTTTATAAAAAAAATCACGTCTTCTTTATCCACTCTCCAGTTGATGGACATTTGGGTTGTTTCCAAGATTGAGCTATCACGAACTGAGCTGCTGTGAACAAGGATGTACATCTGTTTTTCCAATGTGATTTTTAAAATTCTTTTGGGTATATTCCTAGCAGAGAGATAGCCAGGTCAAATGGGACCCGTAGTCCTAGTTTTCTGAGAAATCTCCACACAGATTTCCACAATGGTTGCACAAGTTTTCAATCCCACCAACAGTGGAGAAGGGTTCCTTTCTCCCCACAGCCACACCAGCATTGATTGTTGGTTGATTTTGTGATCGCGGCCATTCTTTGTGGAGTGAGATGAAATCTCAGTGTTGTTTTCATTTGCATCTCTTGAATGACCAGTGATGTTGAACATTTCTTCATATGTTTCTTGGCTGCTTTGACTTCTGCCTCTGAGAAATGTCTGTTCATTTCAGATGCCCATTTTTGAATTGGGTCTTTAAACTTGGGAAGGCTGATCTGTTTGAGTTCTTTATATATTGTAGATAATAGCCCTTTGTCTGATAAACAGCTAGTAAAGATTTTTTCCCATGTTTTTGGTTGTCTTCTAGCAGTGCCAGCGACTTCTTTGGCTGTGCAGAAGCTTTTCAGTAGAATGAGATCCCCTTTGTTGATTCTTCCTGCTAGTTCTTGTGCTATACAGGTTTTATTCATAAAGTCTCTGCCTAAGCCAATTCGTTTAAGAGTGTGGTCTCAATGTACATCCATTAGCTGTAAATGTCACAAATTTATCATTCTTTGTGGGAGAGTAGTAACTCAATTGCATAAAGAATTACAACTTCTTTATCAATTCATTTCTTGATGGACATTTGGGCTATTCCAAGATTTAGCTATTACAAACTGTACTGGTATAAGCATGGGTTTGCATGTACTGCTGTGGTATGATGCTTCTAATTCTTTTGGGATATACTCATAAGGGGAATGAATAACTGGGTCAAATGGAACCTCTAGTTTTAGTTTTTTTGAGAAATCTCTACACTGATTTCCACAGTGATTGCACCAGTCTACACTCTGACCTACAGTGGAGAAGGGTTACTTTTTCCCTGCAGCCCTGACAGCACTTGTTATTGGTTGATATTTTAATAACAGACATTCTCTCTGGAGTGGATGGAATCTCTATTCTTTTAGTTTGCATTTCTTAAATGACCTGCAGTGCTGAACCTTTCTTCATATATTTATTTTTTGATGTATTTCTTCATCTGAGAAGTGCCTATTTCATTTCAAATGTCCACATTTGGACTAGATCTTTAAATTTAGGGGTCTGATATTTTCATTTTTTCTATATATTCTAGTTATTACTCCTTTGACGAATAGCTGGCGATTTTTTTCTCATTTTGTTGGTTGTCTTTTCACTCTGTCAGTGGGTTTTTTTGCTGTACAAAACCTTCTAATTTTTAATTCTTATGATATTTCCTGTGTGATCAGAGTTTTGTTCCTAAAGTCTTTTCCTACACCAATGTCTTCAAGAGTTCTACCTAACCAATCTTGCAACAGATTTAGTGTCTCCATTTTAGTATTTAAAGGACTACTATCTAGAATATATAAAGAACTGAATAAAAATCATACTCTACAGATTTAAAGGTATGACCCAAATATGGGCATCTGAAATGATAACTTGTTAGATGAACAAATGGAAACAACAAATAAAAACATGGAAAAGTGATCAACTTTTCCATTTTCCACTGGTCATTTGAGAAATACTCAGCTATACAGAAAGGTAAACTTTTGGCTTTTATAGCTAAATGAATGCACATTGAGAATATATTCTTAAGTGAAATGAATTGAATACATATGTGTAAATATCAAATTGTTTCTCTGGTATGAGAAACTGAAAGTGTAAATGAGGAACAAAACATAATAAATATCATGAAATAAGAAGAAGATATTCAAATAAGAATGGGTACAAAGGAAGCGGACAAGGGAAAGAAAAGAAGGGAAAGAAAAAATGAGAAAAGAAGGAAAAAATGGAAATGAAGCACATAAATAAGGAGGGGTGGAAGAGTTTAAAGGGAACAGAAAAAAAATAAGAACCAAAATCTATTGTGCAGAGGTTAATTTTAATTATGAATTCCCTATAATGAATGTCATCATAACATATGCCTAAAATGTACCAATAAATTTAAAAAGAAACCACTGGAGAGTAGACCACAAAAAAGATGCACAAATAGGTACCTCGTGAACAGGAAAGATACAAATGGGTTCTTTTTGAGCTACATGCCAAGGGAAAGGAGCTTAGTGGATTTTTGGCTGTGTATAAGAAAAAGCTTTGGTTGTGATATGTCATGAAGTAATCATGTGCCTGATTATCTGATGGAAAAAAAAGTAAAACTTAGAAATCAGTATAATCAGTTCTACAGCATTTGGGTAAAAATCAAGTTTTTTTTTTCTCTTTTTTTTTTTTTTTTGTACTGGGGATTGAACTTGTGTGTGATCCTGTGCTTGTGAGGCAGATGCCAGAACCACTGAGCTAAATCTCTGGCTCTAAAATCAGGTTTGATTCCAAAATCTATATTGAAATGCATGGAGATGAGACGAGTTAATAATATCAAAGAAAAAGAAAAAAAATGTGTGAGGTTTGCAGTGTAATTAAGACATTGTGTCGATGATGTTAGAGTATATAAATAAACCAAATTAGTAGAGACCAGACATAGGCTACACTTAATGTAATGAATATTCTCATTTAGAGTCCTAATCTTGGAAAGCAGGAATATACATCCAGAAAAAAATGTCAAAGGAGACTGACAGTTTATGTGGTTCAGAACTCTTACTAACACAAGGTTAAGGAAATTAAAAGAAAGCATTAGGGACATGGAAAAATTAAAGAATGTAATAAAGCAGACTGGTGCTATGAGATGTCCTATTCCAGCAGGTTGGTATTTTGAACAACCATAAAGTCATGATTCAGGAAGAAATATCCCCTCCGCAGAAAGCATAGCAAGAATGGACTGAGAAACACTCTGTTTTACATCAGAGCAAATAACTGGGAAGAAAAATAGATTCATTTTAATCACAAAAAATATTTGTTGAAAGGTAGAAGAGTAGCTAATAAAGTACAATGATTTCTGGACAGTAAAAGTCACAAAAACAAAATTAATAAATTTATTCATATAATTGTGTAACACAATCCATGTCACATTTTCTTTTTCCATACTTGATAGAGATCTAGGCTCATGACTCTGTACCTTAGGAAGGTTGGCTTCGTAAGTGTTTCTGTCTCTGAAGGAAGTGACACAAGCCAGTGTTGCATATTGGCTGGTATCTTGACTGCTTGACACTCAGGGTAGGTCTCCTACATCCTTGCTTTGTTACCTGGGGTAACATATTTAACCTTTTTGTGCCTCGGTCTTCTCAACTATTTAAAAAAAAAGTGCTCTCTTTGGCAGCACATATACTAAAAAATACCCAGAAATATAATTTACCTCAAGTTTTTGTGAGGATTAAATGCTATTTAACTATGAAGACCTCAAAGCAGTAATTATACAAAACTACACCGTTAATTAGTGGCACAGCTTGATCGTAGGTTCAGTTTTTCTGCATCCAAACCCATTGCCCTTTATTGGACTCCTTTTATATCTTCTCTAACATGAATTAGAGTCTGGGACTCTGGCCCAGATTGGAAATTCTGAGTCAGGGCCAAAATCTAAATGGGCTGTCTTGGGGGGGAATTGGTGCAAAGAAGAAGCACTACCCAACGGTCAAGTCAGTTGATCTAGATTAGCCAGAAAAAGTCCAAGAATTTAAATACCAGAGGGGCAGACAGAAAACAAGGACAAGGTAGAAAATGTGTGCCCTTTAATGAAGATCAGTTAGGATAACGACAGCAGGTTTGGGAAATGAGACTAGTAGAAATCCCTTAGGCAATATTGTAGGTATTTTATTATTGTTACTCTTTGGCTGTGGAGATTCAATTGTAAATGTTTATAGAATAATGATCTACTTGGCTTCTGCCTCTGGCAGCTTGGATTACTTAACACTTAACTGCTTGTCCAATCTTATGTCCAGTTTCTACCCCACTTTTGGCTCTGGCTAGGGATATCCTGAGTCCAATAACTACTTATCTAGGATCAAGCCATC
Organism: Thryonomys swinderianus; assembly: GCA_004025085.1. NCBI lineage: Eukaryota > Metazoa > Chordata > Mammalia > Rodentia > Thryonomyidae > Thryonomys > Thryonomys swinderianus. Next base: position 4,159 of record PVIC010046182.1, read on the forward strand.
CTTTTAGGTGAACAGTGTCTTATTTTCAGAGCTAAACTTGGACTCTGGGTGCCAAAGGTGGAGACTGACTGCCTAAATTTGATCTCTAGAGTGGAGGTCTGTACATGCCCCTGCTGTTGGCCCTGTTTATTGACTGCCTCACCCACTCCACTGTCAAGACTGTCCCTGGTTTTCTGCTCAGTCAAACTTGTATTTCTGCTCACCTGTTGTTCTATTTGATCTCTTAAATCTGGCTGTTTTGCTGGTCGTGGTGGCTCACGCCTGTAATCCCAGCACTTGGGAGGCAGAGACAGGAGGATTGCTGATTTTGAGGCTTGCCTGGGCTACATAGTGAGCTCAGCCTGAACTACAAAGTGAGACCCTGTCTCAAAAAAAAAGGTCTGGCTGTTTAATAGACCTATCCTAGTGCAGATTAAGTATTTCTTCAATTACAATAGATATGCTTTAATCACGTTATGCATGATGCTTTAATCTTAAGAAAGTAAGTTACTGACAGTCTATAGATGAGGATCAGTTTTCCTACATGATTATTCCAGAAAAGAATGAGATCGCTAATGGATTGTTAGACTTGTTCTTTACATATAAAACTGAGGTTCAAAGAGGTTAAGGTCATTTTTCCAAGGTCATAATTCTGGTAAGTGGGAAATTCATTTTTCAAAAACAGTAACTCCAAAACTTGAAATTGTAAACAATATATGTTATATATCAATGGTAAAAAGGTAATAAAGGAGAGAGCATATGGAACAATTTGGAAGAAAGTTTTTCTTTACAGGTAAAATCTTTTTTTGTTACTACTGATTATACATGTTGATGTGCAGTAGTTTTATTAGAAACACAGTACAATGCCTTTTTTGAGATTATGTCTGAAAGTAAGGTAGATATAGTATAAGGAAGAATATTTCTTTGGAGTATATGCTGTGCTCAGTTTGTTGACTGCTCATTAAGTAAGAATTCTGGACAGCTGTGGGATGATCCACCCTAATAAAGTACCAAGATGCAGTGACTGCAATAGACAAAAGTTTAAGTATACTAATGGAGAATGTGAATTATATCTATTGAGGATCATTTGTAAAGTGAAATTCTATAATCCTTAGTTCCTTGATGGGTAATAATGTTCAAAGGCCTTATGTATCTTACTTAACAATGTTAAACTTATCAAAGAGAGATGTTTACAACAGAAAAGATGGAACAAATATTGGTTCCCTGGTTTGGGACTAAACACAGGTGTTCTTTCATTAAAAAAAATGAGTTCCTTTGCAAAACAGATGAGATCTTTACACACTTTCTGAAAAAATAAAACAATCAGTGTCCTTACACAATTTATTGTACAATAATATGCATATCTCTGAATTCTGTTGTGGACTCCAGGCCATCATTCTAGAATCCTTAGATTTGAGGAACTCTTTCTTGAGGTGAGAGAATTCTGCTATTAGAATTAATTCCTAGTGAATGCCTCTTGCAGAATTTCCTAAATGATTATTATGTTAGTGACCTGGTCATGCATCCTTCTAGTAGTAGAATAGCTAATTCTACGTTAGAATCCAGGGTTTTGTTGTTGTTGTTGTTGTTGTTGTTGTTGTTGTTTTGAGACAGGGTCTTACTTTGTAGTTCAGGCTGGCCCTGAGCTCACTATGTAGCCCAGGCAAGCCTTGAACTCAGCAATCCTCCTGCCTATGTCTCCTGAGTGCTGGGATTCTAGGCATGAGCCACCATGCCTGGTATTGAGAAATCTTTCAAATTCTGTCATGGTGGTTTTCTTTTTGATAGGAATATATATTTTTCTTTATCCACTAAATTTCTATAGGTTATATGGTAGAAATATTTTCGCATGTTAGGAAGCATTTAGGCCCAAATTCTAGTGTAGTGTTCATGACATTACTGGGTATGTCAGGACCTGGAAATAAAATACAGCATAATCATGTGATCATCTCTGTTAGTTTTCTATTAAACTGAGTCTATGAGTACTTCTTCAAAGTCATGATGGGGAATATTCTTGGAGCACTTGTATTCATAGTATTCTTACATAACTAAATTCTTCTGTACTCTTCCATTATATGTAAGATGATAAAGGTCTGATCTATGACACCCAACTACAGATAAAAACTATTTTCAGTACTTTTTCAATCTCAGGTTAATTGATTCCTTTGTAGTAATCTTTGGGTTTCTCCTTTGTAGCTATATGGAAAATAAAATTTTCTCCACACAAACCTAAAAATGGCTTTGAAATTGGTGTTCATTGTTCTAAACTAGATGAGGCAGTCTTATTTTTTCCTCCTGTTTTCCAGAATATACCAATATTTCCTTGGATTTAAGGGTCCATCTATAATAAAATTAGAAAGTTGAGATAGGTTTGTTTGTTTGAGAAATATTTGAACCCCTAAAAAGTAAAATTAATTTCTTTTAAAAGACTGGTTAGGTCAGGTTAGAATTAAGCTGCTATGTGTGAGAGAGATACATGTAGATCTGATGAGATTTTTCTTAGTAATGCTGAGAATGAAAAATGCAATTATATATATACCTTTTATGTTAACAAAGATTTATTCTGTGTCTGAAAAGACCATTCATATGTAAAATAGCCCAAAATTTATAACAGAAAACAGATTATATGTATTTTTTTTCACAAGTTAGGAAATCATAACTGGTTGATAATATTCTAAGTTCAGGTGATTTTTTTTTTGTATTTTTTGATACCAGGGATCACACTTGGGACCTAGTGCTTGTGAGGTAGGTAACAGAACCACTGACCTAAATCCCCAGCCCTGCAAAACCCCCAATCCTTCAGGTGTTATGTAAATTTTCCCATCTGTCCCTGCCAGTGAAATTGCGATCTGACAACAGCACACTAGTTCCTTTACTCCCAATCCTCTTTTGAGGTAATATTGCCACAGAGCTGAGTGAGTCATTGGAAAAATGTGTATGATTTCCCTCCCTACACACACACTTTGCTAACTTGCCGATGTACTAATTGCACGTTAGGAATAAAATACAAACAAACAAACAAAAACCAGCAGTGCATTCGAGGCTATATGAAAATTTTGCCATTGTATATCAGATGAGTCAGGGCTTGACTGGAGTACTTTCCAGAGTGGCCCAATCCAAGATGGATTGCTACATCTACAAACACCAAAGGTCAGTGTGGTCACCCACTGGAACAGACTTAGACTGCATGTAAAATTCCAGTTAGTCAGGATTTCTGGACGGTGATAGTTTTATTGCTTCCAAGACAGTTCACTAAGTCTACCGAGAATACTTGGTGAAGAATTGGTCCATGGGGTAAGGAAAGGGACCACTCCCTTGCTATACCACTCTAGGCAACCATTTTTTAAAAGAGATTCTAGAGTTTAAGATTTAAGAGTTTCCCTAACTTAGAGTATTTTAACTAACATTCTGGCCATTATATACCTATGTTGAATGATGATTTTCCATAGAGAGTTTAGAAAGTGAACAATCATTCAGTTCATCTCTGCATCCATTTGACCTTAGGGGATAAACAGATGCTGACCAATGAATAGCTGTGCTGTAGCAGGTAAGGGATTGTCTGAACAAGTTATATTAATTTTTATCCACAGAAAACACATTTGAATTAATTTATTGCTTTCCACACAATGTGACCACTGCTGTAAGTGAAAAGCTTACACTTAATCCTGATCCTAGACCTGTCTAATTTAGGCCAATTAAATATATAACTTATACAAATCAGACAGTCTTGGATTGGAGACTTGTTCTGTTACCAACTAATTATATTAGTTTTGTCGTCAGTGAACCCTTCTGAAACAGTTTTTTCTATCTATCTATCATCTATCTATCATCTATCTATCTAATCTATCTATATCTATCTATTATCTATTTATCATCTATTTATCTATCATCTATCTATCATTTTTTAAGACAGGGCCTCGCTTTGTAGTTGAGGCTGTTTTTTGTTTTTGTTTTTTTTTGTTTTTTTTTGCTTTTTTTTTGAGACAGAGTCTCGCTTTGTAGTTCAGGCGGGCCCTGAGCTCACTATGGTGCCCAGGCAAGCCGCCGCAAACTCAGCAATCCTCCTGTTTCTGCCTCCTGAGTGCTGGGATTACAGGTGTGAGCCACCACGCCGGCAGTTGAGGCTGTTTTTGAGCTTACTATGTAGCCCAGACAAGCCTCAATCTCAGCAATCCTCCTGCTTCTGCCTCCCGAGTGCTGGGATTACAGGTGTGAGTCACCACACCTGGTGGCAGTTTTATTCTTTAAACATATTTGTGATATTTGTTGAGAGAGTACACCTAGAGCACTTTCTGACCAGATACAGAAAGTGCTCTATATCTGTATGTAATGGGCTCCCAACAACTGGTAGCTAGTAAGAGTATCATGTAAATCTATATTATAATTCTAAAGGCCTTTATTTTTGTTTTCTTAAATGTATCATATATTATAATCTTTAATCTTTTTTTCTTTTGAGACAGGGTCTCGCTTTGTAGTTCAGGCTGGCTCTGAGCTCACCGTGTAGTCCAGGCAAGCCTGGAACTCAGCAGTCTTTCTGTCTCTGCCTCCCGAGTGCTGGGACCACAGGCGTGAGCCACCATGCCTAGCCCTGTGGCATGTGGCATTGAGTGCTGGTGGGCGTGAGTCTCCATGCCCAGCATTGTATGTAGTTACTGGGGATCGAACTCAGAACCTTGTGCTTGTGAGGCAGGTGCCAGAACCACTGAGCTAACCCTCTGGCCCTATAATCTTTAACTAATTTTTATTTTATTATACCTTATGGTTTTGGAAATGGGCAAATGATGAAAATAAAATTTTGAAGGATTTTGAATATCACAGTTATAGATAAATGTGTTAAGACTCTAACATCCCTAACAGATTCCCTTGATAGGGCAAAGCTGTTATTAATAATTTGGATTTTATGCTTAGATTTCTTTTCAATATGAAACTATATAAGGGTTATTTAGTAATGTGCTATGATACAAGTGCTAGCATTGGTCATTCTTTCTGAATGAATGGAGTTCTTTTGTAGTTGGCTCAAGTTATTTTAAGGTAGTGAGGATTCTTAGGTGACTCACAGATTTTCTGCAGTGTAGTCTACCAGATGGTAGAATCAGATTGAAGGTGTTTACCTGTTAATTCTGCCACATACCAGTAGGAAGAATTTAAACAAGTAAACTTTCTTTAGCATGAGTTATGGTTTTATAAATGAAAGTAATATTTACTTGGCTCTATTGCTATGGGAATTATATGACATCAAAGTGGTTATGAGAAGAAAGTGGAATAGTACATTGATCATGAAAAATTAAAGAGGAAAAGGTTAATTCTTATTCTTCTAGAAGATACTCAAAATATAAAATCCAAACACACCTACATGTTAGTTGCCCATTAACAAGTATTTGAATCCTCAAGGTACCAGCTTATATGATTTAAATTTTGAGATCCTTAAAAATCTTTGCACATGGAAAAGCTAAGTAACAACGTATACTTGTTGAAAATTGCTAGTACAGTTGTTAACAGTTAAATAAGATGATATGTCCTAACTGTATTAAATACAGTAGGAATAAGAAGATTCTGCTTTATAAAGAGCAATTTTTATCCTTCAATTGTGTCAAAGCCAAAAAATGTAACGTAGCGGAGATTACACGTAGGACCAGAAATGATTCATTTTTACTCTCTAACTAATGCACTATTTTAATTTACAGTGTTTAATTCCTCTAGAATCTAAATATTACACATTGAGAATAAATATATTTTAAGTTGTTGGAAGATAATTTTCTGCATTTTTTTTTTTTTTTTGGTATGTGCATTTGGGACTTCACAGCTTCTAACACTTGTTTTCAACATTTCTGTGGTTTTGTATTCTTGCAAATCTATGCACTGAGAAGAATTAAGAAATAGTGACTATAGTAGAAGAGCCCAAAGAACTTTCAATTCAGGAATTTGTGAAATGCCCTTTATCTGAACATGGCCCTTGGGCTGGCCTAGAACAAGAACTTTTGGAGGTTGGTGTTGATGCGTGATTTTTCATACTGTGCTCTGTGAAGCAGGGTTTTGCAAAAGAAGACAAAACATAATAAAATTTCCTATTTTTTTTTTAGAGATGAGGGAAAAGTACTCTGTGTGTGTGAGTGAGAGAGAGAGACAGACAGACAGACATATACAGAAACAGAAACAGAGACAGAGAATGTTAACTGTTTCTGAAAAGGTTTTGAATACTGAAAAGCAGAGCTAGGCCAAGCTTGGTCATGATAAATCTCAAGTAATGAAAGAAGAGAAGAGAAGGATCTTGTCCCCTGGTCTCCCTTGCCTTGCCCTGCCATGCCCCACTCCACTCCATCCCCTTTCTTTTCTTTTGCAATTATTTTCTATGAAGTAAAGTACCATCTGATGATTTGATTTATACAGTGAAATACAGGATCATTGCACACAGCTGTATTCTCAGCACCCCCCCCCATCCCTTCTTGTTGTGAAACAGTGTCTTACTAAGTTGCTAAGTTACCCAGGCTGGGGTTGAACTTGGAGTCTTCCTGCTTCAGATTCTCAGATGGCTGGGATACAGTTATATGCCACTATGCTTGCCTTACTTTAATATTTAAGTATCTACTGGTCTCCTTTGTTTGGTGTGATCTGATGAAAGTTTTGATTGGTCTGGTTTAGCATTGAGTTTTAGGTGTCCAGATTTGAATTAGCTTGAGCCAAGGTGAAATCAAAATATAGTCATAGGAAAGCTAGGATGATTTTTAATATGTAGAATCATTTTCTTGTTGCTCATATGAGAAAATGAAAATCCAGTAGATCAATAAGAGAATTACTCAAGATAGCAAAGTCATCACTTTTATAAAGAAAATATGAGTAGAGTTCATATCATTAATTGAGGGGAAGTGGGTGGGGTAGGGAGAGAAGAGAAAGAAAAATGGATAATAAGGACAAAGAAACTGAAACAAAGGTTATGTACATAGGGGGTGAGGGGTGGAAGGGAGAGGAGAGGAATGGGAAAAATATGAATCAAGATATATCATGTGCAGGTATAAATTCTGAATGGCAAATGTGATCGTAATATATAACTAATATGTACTAGTAAATTTTTAAAAAGGCAAATAAGTCAACGTCAAAAAAAAAAGAAAGGTTATGGTAAAAACAGAGAAGATGCTTAATGATGAAGACATGTTCTAAGAAATGTATCATTGCTGACTTCTCTGGGTAACCATTATAGAGTGCATTTAGGTAAACGAAGAGTGCTCATCATTAGTGTGCTACTTCATGCAATAAAGAGATTAATGTGACAGGTATTAAAGTTTTGGAGTAATACAGCATGCTTTCACAGATTATTTTCTCATGTAATCAGTGAGAGTGTACTCTAAAATAATAAAAGTATAGTGCAGTAAATATGTAAGCCATTTATGCAGTAATTGTCATTATCAAGTATTATGTATTATATTTGTATGTGTTTTGCTTTTTTACACAAGTAACAATGGATTGCATTACAGTGTTGTGATGCTGTGATGTACTAGGCAATAGGAAATTTTTAGCTGCTTTATGACTTTTTTGGGGACTACTGCTGCACATGGAATTCATAATTCTTAAGTTATCCAAGATGTTCCCTAAAAGCCTCATTGTGCTGAAGGTTTGGTTGCTGGGAAGCCTTTGGGAAGGGATTGGATGGAGAAGGCTCTAACAGTGGATTAACAAACTAATGAAAATATAATTTAATGTCCTTTTTAGAGACAATCAAAGCAGGAGGCGGGGCCTAGTTGAAAGGAGTCGGTGGCCCGGATAGCACTCTGGGAGCTATATGTGGTCCCTCGTCCCTGCTGCCCAGCCTCTGTTACCCTCTCTCTGCTTCATGGCTGTCATAAAGTGAGCTGCTTTCCTTGCCACGCCCACCCGCCATGATGTTGCTGCCTCAACACAAGCCTAAAATCGAGGGAGCCAGATAACTATGAATTGCAACTTCTGCAGCTATTAGCAAAAATAAAACTTTTCTCCCTTAAATTATAATTCGCCAGTTTTTTTTTCATGGTGATACAAATCTCCCTAACATAGTCCTTGTCTAATAAATATGTTATTATGTGGTACATAAATACACTTGTTAGAGTCACATCATTACTTTTTATACTTTTAGCTTTTTTTAAAAATTAATTTTATTTGTACATTTATATACATATTATGATCACATTCAGTATTAAAATTTGTACATTTACATGAGACATCTTAATTCTCGTTTTTTCTGTTTCCCTGTCTACTCTAGCACATCCCAACCCCCAATTTTTTCCATCTTTGTTTTACTATCCAATGTTTTAATTCCTTTTTACTTTCCTGTACTCTCCTTTACCTTTGCCCTTTGAACATTTTCTTTCTGTTTCACAATATCTATCATATATTCTGCACCTCATTTACACCTTTAGTTTCTCATACTAGAGAAGTGATATGTTTCTCACACATTTGTATCCTATTAATTTCATTTATAAGTATGTCTTCAAGATATATCCATTTGAGTATAAATGACTTACATGTATCATTCATTATGGCTGAATAATGTTCCATTTTAGAGAAAACATCTTTATCAAAGATTTTGCTATTACAAATTGAAATACTATAAATATGGCGGTACATATTTCACTGTGATATGATTCTTTTAATTCTTTTATGTATATCCCTAGCAAGGAAACAGCAGGGTCAAATGGGTCCTCAAATTCTAGTTTTGTAAGAAATCTCCACATTGATATCCACACTAGTTGCACCAGTCTATATTTCCACCAACAGTCGAGAAGGGTTCCTTTTTCCCTAAAAATCTGTCAGCATTTTTTTTTTTTTTGGTTGATTTCATGACAGTAGCCATTCTTTGTAGAGTGGGTGGAATCTTAGTATTGTTTTCATCTGCACATCTGGAATGAGCTGTGATATTGTATGTTTTTCCATAAGTTTCTTAATTGCCTTTACTTCTTCATTTGAAAATGTCTGTGCATGTCAGATGCCAGTTTTTGAATTGGATCTTTTAATTTGGTGGGCTGATTTTTTAAAATCAAATTCTTTACCGGTACAATTTATATACATCTCAAAATCACGCATAGCATTAGGGAATTTGTACCAGTATATGACACAAGTTAATTCTCATTTTCACCCATATCCCTACCCACCCACACCTCCTCACCCCCTTTATACATGCCCTTTTATTTTCTTTCTGTATCATATTTATTCCTTCCCCTCATCACATTCCCACACCAAGTTTCCTATGGAAATTTCCCACTCTATAAAAGCTGTCATACTTTCTAGAGCTCATTTGCATCTACCGGTGTTCATGCCAGAGAGAAGATCTGGAATTTGTCTATCTGTGATCTATTGATTTCACTTATTAGTATATCATCCAGGTGTCTCCATTTGCACCGAAGTGGATTGATCTTGTCGTTCTTTATAGCACAGTAATACTCCATTATATATATATATATATATATATATATATATATATATATACATATATATATATATATATATATATTAAAAAAACACATCTTCTTTATCAACTCTCCAGTTGATGGACATTTGGGTTGTTTCCCGAGATTGAGCTATTACGAACTGAGCTGCTATGAACAAGGGTGTACATCTGTCTTTCCATTGTGATTTTTAAAATTCTTTTGGGTATATCCCTAGCAGGGAGATAGCTGGGTCAAATGGGACCCCTAGTCCTAGTTTTCTAAGAAATCTCCACACGGATCTCCACAATGGTTGCACAAGTTTTGAATCCCACCAACAGTGGAGAAGGATTCCTGTCTCCCCACAGACACACCAGCATTTACTGTTGGTTGATTTTGTAATTGCGGCCATTCTTTGTGGAGTGAGATGAAATCTCAGTGTTGTTTTCATTTGCATCTCTTGAATGACCAGTGATGTTGAACCTTTCTTCATATGTTTCTTGGCTGCTTTGACTTCTGCCTCTGAGAAGTGTCAGTTCATTTCAGATGCCCATTTTTGAATTGGGTCTTTAAACTTGGGAAGGCTGATCTGTTTGAGTTCTTTATATATTGTAGATAATAGCCCTTTGTCTGATAAACAGCTAGTAAAGATTTTTTCCCATGTTTTTGGTTGTCTTCTAGCAGTGCCAGCGACTTCTTTGGCTGTGCAGAAGCTTTTCAATAGAATGAGATCCGTTTTGTTGATTCTTTCTGCTAGTTCTTGTGCTATAGAGCTTTTATTCATAAAGTCTCTGCCTAAGCCAGTGTCTCCAAGAGTT
>PVIC010046183.1:0-14336 GCA_004025085.1 Thryonomys swinderianus
CTCCTTCCAGACATTTCCAGCTTCCCCTCCACTATGAAGAGCTGAAAGAAGCAGCCTTTCCAACCTTCCTAAACTCCATGTGCTGCAGAACTGAGTGAGTCACCATCTCTTCTTTAAGTTCTAGAAAGACTCGCCTGTCTGTCTCACAGGGGAGGGGCCTGGCTCCACATCTGGATCTCACAGGTACACACAGTCCTGACCAGACGGTCACATCAGGAGCTCAGCTCCTCTCAAATGCCATTTGGCTTTCGGCAGCCAAATTCCACGATGGCATAAGGCTACATCCACCCTACTTTGTACCCTCAGGGCTGTGAGAGGCAGGGCAGGGTTGCCCTTGGCTGCCTGATGTGCAGGTGACAGCCTCTGCTAACTGAGAAGAGAAATGTAGAAAGTGCAGAGGGCTCTCTGGTGGTCCTGGACTTGAGCTTCCCACCTTGCACCCACAGGTGGGTCCAGCTGTCTAGGCCGAGGTCTCTTTCAGTGTCATGGGACCTGCAGAGTGCCTACTCCACTGACTTTCAGTCCACTGACTTGACCCCCCTCTCCAGAGACTCCCCGGGGCTGTGTCATTTTCCTCAGGGCCCCGGGACCACTGGTTGGTACAAGACGAGGCCCATGCTCTTCGCTTTCTACACATGCCTGTCACTCACTCTCCAACACATGCTGATGCTATTCAAGAGCACAGAAGGCCAGGGAGGTCCCTGTGTGGCACAGGAGCACACCTCGTACATTTCTCTACCAGCCCTGGGGTGAATAGAAGCTGCGCCTGCATAGCAACACGATACCCTGTGTTCCTCTCAAGCCTGGCAGAGACTCAGAGTAGCTTCTTCATTCCACACTGGCAGGAACATCAAGAGCCGGTGTGGCACCTTTGTGCAAATTAGGCGAAACTATCCTTTTGTCTAGATTAAGTAAGCCACATGCTGGGCACATGTCAGATCAAGGGAAAGCATGCTGGATTTCAGTCCGAGTTGACTCATTCATTGTATTTATGTACTGTCCATCACAATTACACTACACTACACAATTACATAAGGCAGCCTAATCCTAGACTCTAACTTCATCTCATTCAGTCCTCCTGACAGCCCTATGAGACAAGCATTATTTCCTCATCTTCTACCTGGAACTCAGGCTACAAGAGGGAAGGAAATTTGCTCAAGGTCATTCAGCTAGTAAACAGGGACATGGGAAAAGAAGCTTGCAAGGCCTGGAACCTAGGGTCTTAGTCAGTGCACGCCTTTTCCTCTCGCCACGGATGGGGTTTTCCTCAGTAAGCAGCCCCTTCCCCCTCCCAAGGGCAGCAGCCCCACAGTGAGCTCAGTGCTATTTCTAGCACCAGAACAGCTGCCATCCGGAGCCAGCGCACTTACCCATCAGCAAACTCCCAGGAACAGAGCTGCAAAACTGCCGCCTGACAACCCAAAGGACTGAGTGTCTTAAGAAATGGCTCCACAGAGGCCCGGGGGTGGGGGGGGCGCTGCTGTGAAGTTCCGAGGCAGCAGCTGCCAGGAGGAGACGCTGTCACAATGACGGAGCCCTGGCTTGGACCTGAGTGAACAGGGGCCCCGGCTCAGCAAGCTTGGCCTTCAGCTGCCGCTCAGGACAAGTTCCCAGGAGCTCCACAGGTCTCTTAAGACACCAGGTGTGAAAGTAAAGAGCAGCTGTTCTGAGTGCAAACCCAGACAGCTCTGGGGTTAACTTGCTCCTGCCCTGTCATTACTATAGGGTTGACACTGGGGGTCAAGAGCAAAACCAGATGCCAACATTCACTCTTCCTTCCCCCAAGCAGCAGTCTGCTGTGCAGTGCCCTAGTGCCCAAGCCAGGAGCAGCACCCCAACTGCCTCTTTCATCTCCCACCAAATCTTCCCACATCCTCCTCTTCAATCCTTAGCACCACACAGGGAAGGTATAGGACTGGGTCTTTCTGTTTCACTTGTATTCATCTCTTGCTTGTCTAGAACACTCTTTTCCTCAATACTGTTTTCTTATCTATTAGCGGTCAGGCCAGCGTTGGCTTCCTCTGACCACCTCCCCATCTCCCTTTGTCTGGGTCCACTTGCCCTGGGCACACCTCTGCCTAACTCTGATGTCACTGAACTACACAATATCTGCCTGTGCCCCTCAGTGGTGAGCAGAGCTTTTCTCCTCCTTTGCTCACTGAAGTGACCCTCTACTAATGTGCATGGTGCTGTGTCGGGAAGAGCACAATGTGACATAGCCAGGTAAAATCTTTGCCCTCTTCCAGCTTCCCTGAGAGGTGATGATAAAATACTTACTCAACAAAATGTCAGTAAACAGAGAGCACTACCAAAGGCAGCAGGGTAGAGAAGGAAGGAACCTGGGAGTGCTGGAAAGTCCAGGAAAGTCTCGCTGGACAGATGCCATGACAGGGGCTGGTGGAGACCCACACAGATTGCAGGAGAACTCTCCAGAGAGGCAACAGCAGATTAATATTCTGAAGACAGGAGGCTGGCCAGCCACAGACCCAGAACAACCAGTAAGTCGGGGCAGAGGTGAAGCCACCCAGCATCACAGGGATTTGTAGGGCATTTAAACAGAAAACAGCACAATCTGACTGAACAGTGCACGCTGGCTACTATGGGTACTGGAGAGGAAGGAGAGGGGTCTATAACAGTGTGAAAAGATGGGGATATTGTACCGGAAATAGACAGAAGGTGGTTTGTATTTGGATGTCTTCTGAAAGCCCAATTCGCAAAAAGGTGGGCTTTTGACATGGGATTGGATTACTGGGGATTTATAGTTAAATGTGATGTTAGAAGGTGAGGCCTGCTTGAAAGAGGCAAATCAGTGGCTGCGTGACCTGGAAAGGTGTAGCTCCTTCCCAGATTCCTCCCTTCACTACTCTCTACTTCCTGTAAACCATGGCACAAGCAGCTTTTCTTCACCCGGGCTCTTCCACCAGGTCACCCACTGTGTTAGGACTGAACCTTCTAAAACATGAGCCGAATTGCGGGTGTCAGGTACTATGTCCCAGCGATGGACAGAGTGACTAATATGTGACAAACCTAAGAAACAGGAATGGAATTGGCAGAATGTGATGTTGGCTAAAAGAAAGAAATCTGGTGACTTCTTAAACTTTAGCTTGAATAAATAATTGGGTGACAAAGCCATTTATGAAACTGGGAAGATGAACAGGTTTGGGGTGTGAGCGGGAACCTGAGTGGCCGTGAAAAGTTCGCTGGGTGCCTCAGATATTCAAAAAGAGATGATAGGTAGGAGTCAGATAGAACATCTGAGACCCAGAACAGAGGCTAAAGCACAAGGCAGTCTGTGAGGTGGTGGGGAAGAGAGAGGAGGACTGAGCACACGTCTGAGCACACATCTGAGGTCAACTCTGAGGTTCAGATAGTAGAGGAAGAGAAGGAAGGCCGAGAAGGAGGACAATGAGGATTAGTGTGACACAGGGGGTCAGAAACTTCACACTGAGCTTATGCTAAGGCTGCCACTTTCTGACCACGTGTCCTACAGACATAATCAGAGCCACCACAGAGACAGAGGAGACACCAACTCCAGGGCTCTTGTTACTCATTTTAAAGACATGATTTGTACTTTCTTCAAAGGAAGGAGAACTTAGAAGTATTTTTTGCTTAATTAAAGACAGAGAGTAATGACTGTTTACTTGGACCTATATAGGCCCAGTAGGTACTAAAAACAGCAAAGCTTGACCTTCATTAGTTACCTTGAAACTTTGGGTCAGATCCTTGCTCGGGTCTGCATATTGACATGTTAACCACTTAGGGCATGTCTGTCTAAATTTGGCACAACAAGGTTGATTAGCCCTAAATTTACATAACCTTTGAAGATGGAGGACTTCTAATAAGAGCTATACAGGGTCATTCAACCACACCCAGAAGTCTCTAGTCATTGTCCTAAACCTCCAGTCGCCGTGGATTCCAGCAGAGCCTCCAGAGAGACTCCCCTCAGAAGAAACAAGCATCTCATGCTGACCATGGTGCCCCTCAAGTACTGAAGACTTATCCCAGCCACGTAATAGACTGAGAACTGAGAGCCAAGAGATGCGCTGATGGGCAGCCAGACCCCAGCCCACTCCAGCAAATCCATAAAACCTGACCCTGTTCTTTCCTTAATGGGCCCATCTGGTCTTCCTCATCAGCCCTGTGCCCCCGTCAGCTCCTCCAGCTACACCCCTTCCCTACTGTCTCTTGTTTCCTGCCTCTGTCTATAAATCTGCTTATACCACATACTGGTGTGTCCTGTGACAAGGGCCACTGAACCTACCCCAAGGAGAGGGCGTGGCAAGTTGAAGTCCCATCTTCTCTTCGAGTGGCCTCTTCAGACCCCTCTTCAGACCCTCAGCTGTGAGGACTGATTACGCATGTGGAGAACACTGATTACTTCCCCTCTAAGCACCTTTCCCCATGCTTTAAATTCCCTGCTTCTCCATCCCATATATATCCTCAACCCTCGTTCTTGAGAAGGTGGTTTTGAGAATTAGTTTCCCATCTTTCTGCTTGGCCACCTTTCAAATAAATTCTCTTATGTAAAACTGGTCATTTACATCCAACTGGACACCTGTGCAGGCCCAAGTGAAGAGTCAGTAGTTTTGACAGAAGCAGCCTTGAGTCCCTGAAAAGTAATCATTGTGACCCACATTTCAGAGCTAGGGAGAGACTAACAATATATGGTGGTTCCAAAATTAGAGATTGGTCAACTCGAAGCAAGTGAAACTAGAGGCTTTATTCAGGTTTTCTCTCAGTTTCAAGAAAGCAGGGTCTGGAGAGGGGATGCTTCCTCCTCAGGACAATACCCTGAGTCTAGAGGCAAAGCTGGGGTCAGAGTCTCCCCCAGCAGTGACAGAGTGACGGAGGAGTGACCTGCAATGACATCACCTGTGTGAGGTGCTTTAACACAGGCACCTTCGGCCAGCTATAGAATATGTGGCCTCTGTAGCAATCAGAGTTAGGCTAATGACCCACGATTACCCACAAACTAAGGCACAGAAAGATTACTCACATCAGTGGTTATTTACCCAAGGGGATTCCACTGAGACTGCTGAAGTCCCCAGAGTTCAGGAGGTCAGGGATCTCATGAAGCAGCACCATCTAAGAAGCTTCCTGGCACCACTCGCCCCAGTTCCACCCACAGCCACGTCTTCATGAAGCTCAGACCGTATCAGCAGCACAGGAGACACAGGAAAGTTGCCAGCTCATTTTGTTTGTGTGTTTTTTCCAGCACCCAGCCCAGAACATCCTGTCAAACCTGCCCTTCTAAATGCTTTGTCCAGGGGATGGAGCCCGACAGCTCCCTCCACGCCCCACACCTTTTTCCATGAAAGTGCAAGCCTACCAGAAGGCTCACTCCACACCAGCTGCCGTGGAGAAGGTAAGAGAGCTTCCAGAGCCTCAACTACACAGCCACGCCTGAAGCTCCACGATGGGATCTGTGGCTACAGTTCCCCCACGGGCTTCTCTGGGAAAAGCAGAATCCCCGGGAGCAGGCAGAGAAAAGTATCTTCTGGAGTAACAATCAGGGGAGCACCGGGCTCAGGGCTCAGGCTGCTCAGTTCACAGAAGACCCCTTCTGAGGAAAGGGGGACGGAGAGAAGGATAAGCAGTGGGAAAGAGCTGGAGAGAGAAGAGAGAACCTCAGGGTCATCCTGCCTGAGGGCCGTGCTGGGGCTCTCACAGCGGAACAGGAGGACGCACGCAGGGCAGTGACCTACTTAAGTCCATATGGCCTTTTTACTCTGGTCTAACTGCCAGGAGCCCAGGGCAGGAACAGAAGGTAAGCGAGACCTGGAAGGAGAAAATAAGGTGTCCCACCCCATTTTGGCCGATCTGTGCCAGCCAGCAAGGAGAACACCTCTCACATTTCCCACCAGGGCAGGACCCCCGTGTCACACTGCACAGGGGGGTCCTGCCCTGGCGCTCTGCTCCCACACCTGCCACCCACCACCCAAAGTCACTTAGCCTTTCTATACATGGGAGTGAGGGCAGCACCCATTTCAAAGGCTGGAGAATGCAGATTGGATGTGTTAATGCACAGAGGCACCCAGCAAGCTCCCGGCACACAGCGAGTCCTTAGTGCTGTCCGTGGAGGTCTGGAGGGACCTGGAGACCCGGGCTGACCCTCTCGCAGAAGTGCCTCTGGTGCCCACACTGAGCTGGAGCCCGGAGCCCTCTCCAGCTGCGCAGCGTAGTTTATTACCTGATGATACGTTGTCTTGAAATAATTAGGAAACATTTCACTACCGCATAATGACAAAGTGCTGAAATGAATCGAGTCAGGTTCCTTCCTCTTCTACAGTACAATTCCCAAGCGCCACACGGGACTTGCTAGACACCACTGGAGATCTCAGCCTCACTCCACTTGCTTTGCTATGGCCACTAGTCTTTCCCATCATTGTTTTGAGCTGTGGTCAACTTCACACTCCGACACAGAAGCCCAGCAGTGTGGGAGAACAGTGTGCCAGCCACAGGCCAGACGGCCAGCTCTGCTCTCAGCCTCAGACAGAGATCCTCCTGGGTTGCCTGTCATCCCCTCCCCTTCTCTCCTGTGCCAGTGGTCAGACTGGCACGCCTGGGATGGTGGAGAGCCCTGAGGGAGGGGGCGATGAAGTCAGGCTCTCGCCACCTGTGTGCTGGGCCTGGGGCTCAATGGTCCAGAGGGCCCTGGAGATGTATGGATAGGTAGCTCAGCACAAGTACCCAAGTCGCAAGGCTCCTCAGGATTTCGGGGTGTCTGAGCAAACACAGAGGGTATATGTGGACTTCCCAAAGAGTTCTCCCTGTGTGCAAGGACAAAACTCCCTGCGGGCAGACATAGCTCAGCGTCAGAGGGACTCAGGTAGGCAGGGCCATCTGGGAAGGGTGTAAGGAGATGGGGCCGTCGGTGCACTCTCTGCACTTTTCGGGGACAGGACTAGGATGTAGAGTAGCGTCCAGACAGTGTGAGCTAGTCCGAAGGCCGCGGAGCTGTGGGTCTGAGCAGAGAGTTCACTGGGACAGAGTGAGCAGATCTCCGTCCTAAATGCCCTGCTACAGCCCTTGTGACTTGGTCTTTTCCCCCCGAAATGTCCTGAGGCGATGGAAGCAACAGTGCCCACCCTGAAGGACCCCAGACCACCAAGGAGCAGCTGCCTCCTACTACCCTCGGGGGTGAGCGGTCAGAAAGAGGTAGGGCCAGGCTGGGGGGACCAAGGACGACAAGAACTCGGCCTCTCCTCCCACAGCTGCTGGGCCCACTTACCACAGAGTGAGCCATGTTACTCTCCTTTGTGTGCCCTCTACCCCACCCCCAGTGTCCTGGGGATTGAATCCAGGACCTCTGCACTGAGCTACATACCCAGCCTTTTCTTTTTTTATTTTACCTCAGAATCTAAGTCATCAGCACAGGCACAAACTTGCAATCCTCTTGCCTCAGCCTTCCAGAGTGCTAGAATTGTAATTCACTTTTTACACACCTCCTCCCCAATTTTCAGTATCCCCTTTTCCACTTAGCAGCCCAAAACCTTCACACCACTCTGCTATCTACTATTCTTAAGATACAATCATTTGATAATTCCAAACAGCAGGTGAGTTTATGATGAAAGGTTTCCCTTTCCTGTGGATAACTGTTCAAAAATGCAGCAGTAGATGACAAAGTTGAATCCAAAGAAATGCCTCTATGAAAAGATCTGAGAACACTGAAACTGAAGTTTGCTTTCGTACCAATAGCCTTTAGTACTTCTCTGTTTAGTTCATTCTTTTATTCAACATTATTGAGCATCCACTATAGGACAATTGTCATAATTGAGAACTAGGAGAACTTAAAGATGAAGAACTGCTATCACTGCTGAGAAAGAGATGAAAAAATAAACTCCCAATGTGAATGTGGAGACTGTCTTCAAAGATCTTCCCACCATTTGAAACACCTACATAAGTAGAAGCATTTATTGATTAAAAATCATTCCTGTATTGAAGACAATGTTCAAAAGGGAAACAGGGGAAGAAGAAAGTAAGGAAAGAAAAAGAAAATACAAGAGAATAGAAAGGAAAATGAAAATAAAGCTTTTGTAAATAGGGAGGGGAAGAGGGTTGAAGGAAGAAGAGGGGATGGGAAAGAGAAGAATCAAAATATATTCTATATAGCTATAAATTCCCTATGATGAATGCGATTATTATGTATGTCTAAAATGTACCAATAAAACTAATTTTTAAAAGGAAAATAAATTTAAAAGTACATAAAAATGACTAAGCTGGATGGAAAAATAATAAATAGATATACTTCTTAAAATAATAATTAGTATGCTCCTAAAAACTCATTCCTCTCTACTTATTAAAGCAATTCTTATAAAGATGCCTATTGACTAGTACATTGTAAACCTAGATGTGAACTTGATAAAGCCTATGCTAATATATATCTTCTAATTTATACATTTTCCCACTGAGCCTGAACACCCTCAGCACTCTATGTGTGTTGAATGAGAAGATCTGACCACAGCTACTATGAGAATGGATATCAGGCCTGGATCTTCTTTGTGCTTCTATTTGAAGCTCTTCAGACTGATCACTGGATCCAGTTCTTTCTCCTGTTTCCAACTTGAGCAGGCATTGCATCAATCATTTGATTTCTTGCCCCTCCCCCGCTTTTTTTCAGACAGGTCTTGCTTTGTAGTTCAGGCTGGCCCTGAGCTCACTATGTAGCATAGGCAAGCCTCGAACTCAGGAATCCTCCCATCTCTGTCTCCCGAGTGCTGGGATTACAGGCGTGAGCCACCACGCCCAGCGACTGAGGTAATTCTTAATCAAATGGTGATTCTCCAAAAAGAAATCAACTCAGCTGGTAGTGACACTGGATAAGAGCGCCCAAATTCCAGAAACAAACTGACAGAGGCCAGCAGTGACTCTGACCCTGAGAGACCCCAGGTGACAGGAAAGGGAGGTTGGCCTGAGTCATCAACTGAAGAGGAGTGGGAAAGAAAATTAGGAGGAAGGGAGATTACAGAGCGAACAAGAAGTAAGGGCCAAGATAGGGAGACACAAAGAAAAGATAAAAATGAGTAGAACAAGAAGGAAAGAAAGTGAGAGGCAATACCAAGGGAGAGAAAGGAGAAGGTGGTGGCAGCAGCAGGATGTAGGAAGAGTACCCATACCATGGTTCCAACTGCTGGCAGCACTATCTGTCAAGAAACAAAATCCTGCTCGCTCCTGCATTTTCTAGCCAAAGCCTCTCAAGTATCTATCTCTTCCATGAGGCTCCCCAGTGAAGCAAACCACCACTCACTTACTTAGTGCACTTCCCATTTGGGCAGGGCAGGATTCCGCAGCCCACATACAGGAAGAACTGTGGCTCTGACAGGCCAGCATCAGATAACTTGAATCCTCATCATGGCACGGAGCCATCCCCATGCCCTCAGGTCTGGCTATGGGCACCTGCTCTCCTGGTTTCTGACATGACAGCTATATATGTGTCTTTCAAAGAAATGAACAAAAGCATACTTATTGGGAGGGGGTTATGTGTTGTATTTAGATGTCTCCCCAAGGCTGCGTGCAGCATAGGTGAGGAGTGTTAAAGGTGGATAGACCAGGCTGTGCGAGTGTGGATTAAGCGTATGATGCTGGGATTAAAGGGTTGGATAATGCAAGTCCCACTCCAGGTGTAAGTGGCACAATCAATAGGCCTCCAGCCTGGATGGAACATAAAAGGAGAGGAGAAAGGCAGGCCTGCTGCTTGGTGTTGCTGCTGCTTTGCTGCCTCTTGCCTCTTTGTCATGGATTATTTTTCCTCTACGATGCCCTTCTGCCATAACACCTGATCTTGAAGCCAGCTGACTACAGACTGAAACCTCTACAAACTGTGAGCTAAGAAACCGTTTCCTCCTTGAACTTATGAATGTTGGGTATTTTTGTCTCAGCAAGAAGAAAAGTAACTAAGATGGGGGATCCTCTCAAAAACACATAACTTCTCTGAAGGGCCAATTTCACGTGTAAGTAACAAAATTAACTATGAAGAAAGCCCAAGCCTCTTTCCCAGAGAAGCTGATCTAAGAGTTAGCCCACACTTAGAAACACAGTAGTTTTTGTTTTGTTTTGTTTTTTAATAAATAGCTCAATCAGCTCCTGGAAACCCTGGAGGCCCCACCCACACCCAACTCCAAGCAGAGAAGGAATCCTGCTTTGTCCACAAAACTTCCTGACAATCTCTCCTTGTAAACAGTGTGCCCGGCCTGAGAAGATTCCATTTTTACTCACTGAATAAATATCACTGGATTCCTACTTCTAACTTTGCAGAAATCCTTCAGTGACTGATTCTAGCTGCAAAAACTACAACAATCAAGAGACAACAACCATGTGATGGTATGAACACCATCTTGAGGGGCACCATTCTGCCCCAGCCACAGGAGCTCTACTGGCCAGTGGACTTCAGAGGATCAAGGGATCCCTGCCTGACCACTAGCCCCAGTGCCAGCCATACACATGCAACTCATACTCGCTGCTGGTGTACAAAATCGCTGTCGTAGAACACAGCCACTACTCCCATCCCCAAATGCAGAGAAGACCTCTGAGACCTCAGCCTGCCACACCACTCCATTCCTGAAAGGGCCACAGAGTCCACACTTTGTTGAGATTCCGTCCTATCCTTCATCCTTCACATCTACTCGCTTGAGTTTCAGGAGACAGGCAGACCTGAAAAGGAAGTGAGCTGAGAGCTACTGGTCCAAGCCACTCTTTCCCTGAGGGCAGCTCTGGGGGTGGACAAAGGGGCAAGAATTACAGTGTCCCCACAGGACAGGCTCCCCCCTCCCTAGCCATTCTCTGGGGTCTGTACCTGGAGCTGGAGTCATTGCTGCTCTGCACTGCTGGGTCATCGGTGACATTAAAGAGCCTCGTCCAATTGGCCAGCTGGTCATCACTCTGCCAACCAAACTGGAGGCCTCTGGCAAGAAAACGAGGCAGTGTCGGTACACGTGCTCATTTGTTGGGTTAAGCCTGTCTACCAGACAGCCACACATTGTCATCGTGGTCAAGAGACGCGAGTCTTGACTGCATACTGGATGACGTGATGTCGGTGGCTCCAAGCCTGAGGGTAACAACGGTAAACCACTGCCTTTAGTGACATCTCTGCTGTCCCACTTCCAGCCCTTTAGAGGAAGGGCTAAGGTCTCACATTTTACACGCAGGAAAACTGAGGTTTAGCGAGATTAATATCACAGTTTTCCTATCTCCTGTGTGTGGCTCTACCTCAATTCCTCCTCTAGAGACTTAAACTCGAAGGACTCCAGTTTCTACCACTTTAATCTCATTGGAGGTCAGTTGTTTCTCAAATATTTTAATGAGACTGTCAATTTCTCAATATATATCAGTCCTAGTTTAAGATGATGGACTTAAAAACCTGATAAAAATTACAGCAAAGCAATAAAGACAAGGGCATAGAAAAAAGTGACAGAAGGGGATAGCAACAATTTTAGAAAACAATAAGCATGTGGGTAATCGACTTAGATCATAAAGAGTGGGATCTAGATGGCCTACATGAAGCAAGTCGGCTGGGGAACAAAAGGAGTCAGAGCCACTGGCGCTGTGCGTATGGAGGGCAGGGACCAAGGCCCAAAGGCTACAGGACAGTGGTAAGACTACAGGAGCAGTTAGATGCCCTCCCACAATATACACCCAGATAGTCAAGATCCTCTTCCCAAACTGAAGCAGCCCGGCCATTGCACCTGCCCCCCTTCCCCCACAAAGATGGTGCCAGATTTGCTCCAGGGGAAAGCTAGACCATAAAAGTTCTGCAGTGTTCTCTTCACGTGTGCATTCCCCACACTGAACACAGCTCGGCACACCCAATAGTCTGCTGACTGAAGACACCTGAGGTGTCTGTGCTGGTACTGTCTATCCTGCCTATCCTCGGGTCTAGCGAGGGAAACTGAGGCTCAAAGAAAATGGCTAAGAAGACATGGGCTGGTGCCCACCTGAGTACCCTGCAACATGCAACCTGGCACTGGTTGTGGACAGCTGGGGCTGAGGGCTCTTTGTTGGGGTCCATCCTGCACATTGTGGGATGTTGTAGCATGTCCCTGGTTTCTGCTACAAGATGCCAGCAACATCGCACTGCAACACTTCTACATGAAGATCAAAGTTATTTCCATTGCCAAATGTTCCCTCAGGGCAAAATCACTTTGGTTAAGAACCTTTATACTACAACAATGCACACCACAAGGAAGTTTCTCAGGATTGCTGACCCTTAAAACAAATGGGCTATTAGACCCACTGGTGGGTGAAGAAAGCTTAAATTCGAAAATCAAAGAATGAAACGAATTTGAGCTGGTCCATTCATATCTTCACTAAGGAGCTGATTCCCTTCTTTGAGTCTCTGTTCCTTACACGGCCTGTCTTATCTCCAAAGTACAGGAACCACCCTGGATGTCTCCAAAGTCCTTGAGTGCAAGTGTCTCAGAGCTGAGCCATCTGTCTCCCTCAGATGTTTGCCTGCCTTCCTCATGGGCACAGGCTCAGGTTCCAGCCTGACCCTGGTGCTACTGAAGAGCTGAAATCAGGAGATGCTCAGTCCCTACTCTGTTGACTGGCTACTGGTTCCCTTTTCATCCTCTCCAGTCTCCATGGCAGAGAGGAGTTTGTCCTGGCAGAGGAAGAAAACTGGCAGAACACAGCCTGAGACCAAGGCAAAATGCCCATCCAGTTCTCAGTGTACTCAGAAAACAGACACCCTCCATTTTGGTATGATTCACTTGTTACTCATTTATTTACTTACTGAGGTGGTTAACTCTCAGGATTTAAGAGATCAGTGAAATATTCCTTAGAGTGCATCTGAGTTTAGTGTGCTCAGAAGAAAGGGCTTCGTGGAACTCTATGAACTTGGTCTTGATTTGTACAGCACTCCAAAAAAAGTCCTAGTATATGTATTTATAGATCATGAAATATGTGTTTCAAAGAGGTTTGGTGACTTTCTTAACATCACAAGGCCAACAAGTGGCCTGAATAAGATTTAATCCCAGGACAGTCTGATTTTGAAAAGTTTTATTCCTAAAAACAACTGTTTCTATGCAAAAAAAAAAAAAAAGGAAAGGAAAGAAAGAAAGAAAAAACAGAAAGAAAGAAATAAAGATAGAGACGAGAGAAAAAGAAATTTCTACCTGGGACTTTGCAAATTAACTGGTTTGCAAACATATTCAAATCAGTTTCCAGCTTGACAGTTTGATATAAAATACGCAAATTTCTTAAAAATAACTTGGCCAGGGCCAGAGATTTAGCTTAGTGGTTCCAGCACCTTTATAGTAAGTGCAAGGTGCTAAGTTCGATCCCTGGTAACCACATACAACAATACCAGGTGTGGTGACTCACATCCACCAGCATTCCGTACTACATACCACAATGGCAGGTGTGGTAGCTCATGCCTGTAATCCCAACACTTGGGAAGCACATGAGAACCAATCACCACACATGAAAATATTAGCAAAAAATTAAGCTGACAGATATGAAAATGTTAGCAAACAAAATAGAGCACCATCAAATACTGAAGAAGATGCTATGTGTACTTTGTTCTCATTCATTTCAAAAGAGGGAAATGATTTAAAACAAATATGGCAGAATGTTAGTGCTGTTAATCTCAGTCATGACATATATGTGTCTCATGTTATCCTCTGCATTCTCCCATATTCCACCTTTTCATTATTAAAATTTGTGTCTACATTATTAAATAAAGTATTTGTGCTAAATTTGGAATCACTAACAAGGCCTTGGAGTCAGGACAGCTGCTTTCTGTCCTTGCTCAACCTTGCAGAATCTTTGCACCTTTCCTTTTGAGCTAACAGAAAGATAAGGAAACACTGTATACAGCGTTAGGTAAACTGAGGTATGCAAAACTGGATCCAGATATTTAGGGGCCTTGAGCACTGAAAACTTGAAGGTCTCTATTTTCCAATTATGAAGTAGGGGATAGGCCCAGGGAGGGTCAGCTTTTCTCTGTTGTTTTGGTTGCTGGTGGCAACCCAGCTCAGCCAGAACCCTGTCGTCTAATCCCCAGACATGGAATTGAACATCCTGCTCTCAGGGCAATGAATCCTACTGCCATTTGAGAATGGTGAGAGTTGCCCCAGTTTCCTAATGCTGATACAGGAGAATCTCATGGTAGAAAACAAAATCATGTAGTAAGAAGCAATTGTAAAACAAGTGGCTAGGATGGGATCTTCCCTTCCCTTCCCTTCCCTTCCCTTCCCTTCCCTTCCCTTCCCTTCCCTTCTCTTCAAGCCCTCTTCTACTCCTTATTCCATTTTATCATTTTTAAAAATGTTTTTCATTTCCCTTCCTAGTTCCCCTTTCCTTTTGAACAATTTCTTCCTATTTCCCAAAAATACATT
>PVIC010046184.1:0-14341 GCA_004025085.1 Thryonomys swinderianus
AAAAAAAAAAAAAAAAAAAAAAGATATACAGCATGTTACTGGGGCCCTCCATAATAAAGGTGAAAGGGTCCCAAGATGAAAAACCTTAAAAATCCTATGTGAAATACACATCATAGATTCCTCCCTCCATAGAACCCCACACTTTACTGTAAAATTCAGTTAGAGAAGCTTTCCCTGAGCCAAATCGCCATGCCAGGCCTTAGAGAACAGTGGGCGAGGATGGCATGGGCACTGGGGTTGCATCTCGCTTTGGCGCTCAGTTTCACAGGCAAAACATTCTCACCTAGGTACACAACTCAGCACTGTTTCCAACTTCAAATGATGCTACTTGAGTTGCAATAAGAGGTTGTAATATCACATCCTAACATTATAAGACTTATTAAAAACTACGGCTCAGTCTTGTTGCTTTCGGGGGATATATAGTATCCTAAGGTCAGAACTCAGGAAATCTGTTATTAAAAAAAAAAAAGTAACCACGAAGTGATGACAAATTGCAGACTACAGGTGTTAGATTACATTTTGACTCCAGGCAGGTTTAATATAGGTTGGTTTCCTTTCACAATTGCTCTTAGCACATAGAGCTATAGGAAGGGGATTTAGAGAGGGGGCAGGGAGGGGAGAGAACTACTCAATAAAAGAAGAGCATGTCAAGAGAAATCAATACAAACAAGCCAAATGGCAGGAAGTCTGACATCGAAACCCGTGTTCAATTTCATCCAGCCCTAGTCTGAGTTTCCTTTAATATTGTAACCGAGATATTATTGGAAGACTGTGTATGTTTTTAATGCAGTTTAATAATTGTTTCTCAAAATAAACACTTTGGTCAAAGATAAAAGCATAACAACCCTGTGACACAATAATCTGTTAAAATAAACTTGGGTGCTGGTGAAGCATGGCTCTTAAAACAGCCTTTGGCTTCCATCATTTCCTCTTCGGTAATAAATTGAGAACAACAATCCCAGCAGCGCCGCGGACTGCGGGCAAAGTCAGACTGCGCCGCGCTCACGCCTGTCACTGCGGGGAGGGGCTAGAAGCTTCCAACACTACAGAGGGCCAAGGACGCGGCTTTTCAGACAAGGTGGGCAGCGGGGCTGGCAGGTCAGTGGGCAGAGAGAGGAAGGGGCGGGCGCAGCACGGAGGGCGTGGAAGGCCTCTTTCCGGGAGCGCCTGGGGGGCCGCGGCCGGGCCTGCTGGGCTGCAGTCTCCCCTGCTGGCCAGGGGCACTGACCAAGCCCACAAAGGCTCAGAGTCCGCGCGGGGTTGGGGGGTGCAGGCGCTCAAGATGCACTAGCTTGGCCCTGCGCTCCCGCCTCACCACCCGGGCTCCCTCGCCCGCCCCCCACCCCTCTGCCGCGCAGGACAAGAGCGGCCGCAGGGTCACACAGAAGGTCAGGCTCAAGGCACGGCTGCAGTCCAGTGTCCCAAAGGCTTTATATTCACATTAAAAACAGGAGCGTGCCCCATGGGGGTGCCAGCACGACGGCCCCCTCTGCTCCGTGGCCCCCAAAGTGCACAGTGCTTGTCTCTCTGTGGGAACTGAGGAGAGAGGCTCCCGAAAGGGCAGCCGGGGTGGGGGTTGCACTGGAGTGGCACCAGGGACTCACGGTGGTCTCACGGCATGCACCCGGGAAGCTCCGTACTCACGAAGGCCAGAGCCAGGGGACGGCGGCCCCGGAGGCCAGTCAGGGGGCGGCCACCAGGCTTCTCCCTCCGTCCATCCAAGTGGGCTCGTTCTTATGTGGGGTCAAATGTGACCCAGATGAAAACTTCAATCAGTGCCAGAGACACATGACATGAGTGCTAAAATCTGCCTTTGTAAACCAAAGAAATAATAAATGTACTAGTGACATCAAGATTATGTTGTTTTTTGGCTTCACAAAAGGGTGGGCTATGAATTCGTTAAAGAGAAGGTGTTGGAAGAGATTTTTCACTTTGGGGCAAGAGCCAAAGGAAGGCAGCTCATGCTTCTGGGGCGTCCTGCGTCTGTGCAGCTGCACACTCGGCCACGTCTTCTGCGTAATTTTTACAGCTGAGGGACTCGGAGTCGGAACAGCCTGACAGTGGTTAGTGGAAATAGTAGACGTTCCCCAGTCACATACTACCTCAGCATATTTTTCTCTGTCTGGATGTAACCACTTAATAACAGGACTTGAAGACGGCACTGTGTGAATCAAATACATAAAAGTAGAAATACGCCTTTTATAGAAGCAAAACTTAGGCAGTGGGTTGTAATCAACTCCTCTAGCGAAAGACAAAATATCCAGGATCATCACACCACCGCCTTTTACAGTTTATTGCACCCTGAGGTCCAAACTGGGTAAACAAAGTCAAATGATCAAAGCAGAGGGCTCTCCTCAGGCTGTGGGAGCAGAGATTGCTGGTGACCCAGCCCTCAAGGGTATCAGTGAGACCTTATCAAATGTCGCCTCATTTATTTCATCAGGCACTGGACTCCTTGGTACTATTTTCTTTCAAATATGGAGAAATTAAATGATATGAGATAAAACTTCACAGAAGCTAAGAGGTGCCGAGTTCTGCAGGGTTCAGCTCTGAAACACTACCCTGACATGGACAGTGTTTCGCCCTGGCTCCACGCGTGGCCCGGGACGGGGGAGGAGACTTGAGCATCTGCACCGTGGAAGCTGGCAGGGCCAGGCACTTCTACTCGGGCTGTGGCTCGGCTGAGACACAGGTCCTTCTTCCGGGCCGGGTGCCCGCTGTCCCTGGGAAGACAGATGCTGCTTCCTAACTCGCTGGGCCATTCCCCAGACCGCGGCTCTTTTCCCACAGAAGCAGCCGGGCTCCACGCATGTCCGTGGTGCTCCCTCAGCCTCTCAAGGGTGCACACTCGCGGGGCAAGTCTGATCTTCCCAGCATATCTGCCTACCCCAGCAGGGCATCCTCAGCGGGATCTGGCAAGTCATTAGACTTTCACATGTAAATGAGCTTAGGGGTGGACCTAATTTAATAGCTGAGAACTCAGCACAAAACAAACATACTCACAAATGCCATTAGCAGGGAATTAATCATTAACGTTTCCACTGTAGGTCCAAGGCCAGCCCAGGCCCTCGACCGCCCCGGCCAAGACGGGGAGCTCTCGCTGGTGCTCCCTGCTCACGTGCACACCCCGAGCCCTGTGCCCCCTGCTCGCGTGCACACCCGGAGCCCTGTGCCCCCTGCTCGCGTGCACACCCGGAGCCCTGTGCCCCCTGCTCGCGTGCACACCCGGAGCCCTGTGCCCCCTGCTCGCGTGCACACCCGGAGCCCTGTGCACACCCACACGAGGCACTGCCGTAGGTCCTCGCACTTTGCTCTCCACTGTGCTTTGAGTGAACAGCTGAAACTTGAATGTCCTCAAACTTCCAGAACATTCTGTGTCGGCCATCACTGTACGAAACAAGCTGGAGTTTTAAAACTTAGATCCCATCTTAAGTGTTCTAAGAGGGAAAAATGGCAAGTGAGCACAAGCACTCGTTCAGAAGTCTCTTTATTCCCGAGGAAAGCTGCACCCCGAGTCGGCAGCACCTCCTTTCCTGCACACACACTCTGCACACCCTAAAATGCCGGACAGTGATGCGTGCAGCTCTCCAGTGCCTCCCACTCTTCTGGTTGAAAATCACTCACACTCAAAGGACATACACTGAGGATGCCACTGTTCTTGGGAATTAAAAAATGACACAGCAGGGCTGGGGATTTAGCTCAAAGGTTACCGCACCAACTTTGGATGCATAAGGACCCGAGTTCGATCTCCGGTACCACCCCCCAAAAAAAAAAGACACAGCATGTTCATCTGTTTCCTTTGCTCTCTGTCCCCAGCCTGCAGAAATACCTCTAGGACCAACAGCACTAAAGGCCTGCAGCAGACAGCTCCTGTGGCGAGAAAAGGTGCTGGAGGCAAAACAAGAAATAAAACTCGGAAAGGCCATGCGAGACAAAGAAAGGAAACTTTCAAGAAAACCAACCTCTATAAAAGCTAAAAGCATTTTCATAAAATGGGTCATACCTATCGCAAGGCAGGCCCGAGATGAGCCCGGCTCCGAGCGGAGTGGAACGTGAAAGAATGTCCACCTACAAGACACGGCTCTGG
The DNA here is from genome assembly GCA_004025085.1 of Thryonomys swinderianus. NCBI lineage: Eukaryota > Metazoa > Chordata > Mammalia > Rodentia > Thryonomyidae > Thryonomys > Thryonomys swinderianus. The sequence goes on from PVIC010046184.1 coordinate 4,088, forward strand.
GAGACGCGGGGCTCCCTGGCCAAAGCAGACATGAGATGCCAACACGATTTTCTTTGGAGTGGAATGAATAAAGTTAGCCTGAGTGAAGAGCCAGCACAGGAAGGTAAGTAACAAAATTAATTCAAAGTATATATTTTGCTCCTACTTTGATGCAGCGTCCACAATTCCAATGGCACACGTATCAAAGCAAGCATAGAAAATGGTTTAAAGCCGAGCTGTGCACTGTCTTTACTGCTTCTTGTCTGCCTGTGTAGCTTATTTATACTCTAACAAAATTTGTTTTTAAAAATACTCAGTTAAACCTAAATAAATCATGGAAGTTATGCATAGAAACCCTAGAAACCAAATATAGGCCATCTCATTTATACTTACAGAGATCAGAAAGCGATTGGCATTAAAGGCTGTTTCTGTTTTAAGGTGTAGCACTTTTAAGGTATTATATGAGGCCCCTTCCTGAGCACACAGTGTTTAGCTTTGTCGGGGTCTCTGTTGGAGTTATATTTCCAGACTGAGCAAGCAATTCTATCAAAACTCTATTATCATATTAAAACACTTGATCATGTGCATGTGCATTCAAGAATCCCAACTTTCTATTTCTGAGAAGAGAACATATTTAATGAAATATTTTTAAAGTAGAGCTGGTGAGGGGAGTATCTGTGAAAAGCACAGCCAAAAAGGCAATGCAGATGGCAGACAAAGCAAGATTTGCCGCAGAGACCGGAGCAATGGGCATTAAATGATCATCTCTCCATAAACTCTACAAATCAATACAGCCCTGTCGGTCTGAACCGAGAACCCTACTGCCTAACGGAAATCTCTAAGGTCAACCAGTAATTAACTGAAAGGCTTTGACTGAGAACGCTATTGACTGTTTTCATATCAGACAGCTCCCTGGTTATTGTACTTCTTGGGCTAAGGAGGTGCCAGGACATTAAACTGTCAATAATCTATTAATACTGGTTACACGCAGGTTCCCTGAATCTGCAGGCAAATGTACTTAGAACGAGCCAAGTACCTGCTCCAAACTAATGCAAATTCCCCAGCCCTGACATGGAAATCGTACCTTTATTACCTTCCCGTCTAAATGCCTGCATGTTGACAGAGTACAAGAAAATCTGCTGATAAGCAATACTTATTCAGATGAGTTTAACTAACATTTGTTTTTTAAGAGACTGCTGAAAGGAGGGAGAATGCGTCCTGAAGCTGACTTTCTTTCTAAGCTCTGTCTAACAGTTGCTAAGTGGAGCAAAATAAACACTTCACCAAGAGAAGTAAGAAGTTCCTCAAAGGGCGGCTCACCGGTCCCTGCCTCACTGTGTCTGGAGCACAGTGGGGGGGGGGGGGGTCTAATGAATTTAATAGAGAAAAGCACTTTAATTAAATGCTGTCAAAGTGGATTGTATTAATGACTGTACACAGAGGAATTTAAAGCCAGCCAAGTTTATTTAGCAAATAGAAACTGGGCTCTTGAAGCCTGTAAGTATTTATGTTTCAGCAGTTGCAGTACATCTAGAAGATGATGCTGCCAAATGAAACTGCTGAGTTATTAGATACGATGTTTATTTATTGTGTATTATTAAAGTTTCAAAGGCCCCGGGGGACTAGTTTCAATTTCAAAATGCAACACCGCACCTGATCCGAAAGGGTTAAGAAGGGGAGCTGAGCCCTCAAGCTGCGTCCGGGACTCCGAGGAGGCAGGTGAGGGCCACGCGCTGGCCCCTGGCAGCCGGAAGCCACCTCACTGGAGGGCGGGGAAGGAGATCAATGACAGTATTTCTCCTCGGACTCTTTTTAGTGATTTGTCACTAACCATAATTCATTCTATTACATGTAGCAATAAGCTGAGAAATGACCAAAGCTCTTAAAACTCTCCATGAAAACTTGGTTGGTGTAACTTTCTTAATGAAAACCACAAGCAGCACAAAGTTCTACAGAGGAAAGGTAACTAACGTTTGGCTTGGGGCAGCAGGAAACGGGGTCTTCCTTGGTATCTGCTATTTGGAGACCGATCACAGAGCAAACCTATTATTAATGATAACATTTTAAAAGCAAACAAAGAAAACATGAGCCTTAACACATGAAGGCTGTAAAAGATCGAAAAGCTGGGTGGCTGGAAAACGCAGCGTGTGTGTCTCGTGATTTCTCCAGCGTCTGTAACAGTGTAACCACCCGGAATTGCTGCTGTCCGGTCGCTAGGAGGGTGCGGACTGCACGGAGGCCCCCCGGAAGCCGGGCTCGGCCCGCTTTGGCCGCCGACACCACCGCGCCTCGGGATCGCAGGCCGTGCTGTGACGTCCCACATCCTCTTGCAGCTATATATACACCCGGCCGGGCTGTCTTTAGATTTTAATTCAAAACATTAGAAAGGGCAGCGGGGAAATGTGAGGATAGGAAAAACACAAAACACAGAACCCAGACCCGACTTCCTTTTGAGAACAAAACAATGGTCACAAATGTAGACTGTCCACTTTCTGATTGAATAATCATGTCATTGTTAACCTTCCCTCACTCAAGCTATTTATTAATAAATATCACACGTTTGATCTGCGTCTCTGAGTCTCTGGAACTTATAAGGAGCGCTCTTCTCCCATCTGGGCCAACATGTTTTAGACTAGTCTTTGAAATGCTGCAGAAGCAGACGGACAAGACAGGACAGGGGCCGGTCACACGCATGTCCCACGGGCGAGCGACTGCTCTGCACGCCAGGTGCGTGGAGGCCAGCGAGCATGAGCACACGGGCACTCTGCCCAGGCTCCAAGGCCTCAGGCGACGTGCCTGGCACCGCAGTCCCTCTAGTCTGAAGAAAGGCCATGGCCTCCAAGTTGAGCGGGCACCGTACCGGCGACCAGGCGGCACTCGCAGCCGAAGCGCCCTCCCTTCCTGAGGGAGCCCCTGCGTCCCTGCCGCGTGCGCGGCTCCTGCCCCTCTCCGGAGCTTTCATCCCACAGGAGACACTCAGACAAGGGCTCCCCGCGCTTCTGCCTCAGGAACCCCACATCGGCAGCCCTGGCCCAGCCCACGGCCCCACCCCTGCGGGCCCATCCCTCGTACACCCTCGATCTGAGTTCCCAACCCTGGGCCAGACAACTCCCCTGGAAAATCCCCTGCACACAGACCCTGCAGGACACACACGTGTCCGCCTCGGCACGCGCCCTCATCCCATTTAGCCCCTAACAGAAGGAGGAAGACCCTTCCACACCCACACATAGGTATCTCTGGGTGCGTTCCAGGGTTCTGTCTTGCAGTCGGAAACCTAAAAGAAAAAGTAACTGGCTGTATTTGGAGAAGTGCTGAGTTCGGCGTGTTACACGCGAACAGTCACTTTCACAGCAGCTGTCTGTTCCTCTCTTTTCTACCGAGAGCTGCAGATCCGCTCGGGGCCTGCGGTGCCAGGAATCACAGGCGAGGGACTCTGCCCGCTGCACGGTCCTGGAAAACGGACCCAGCACAGACTCAGCCCTTGTACACAGCACACACACAAAATGAAGCGAATCCTGAACATGAAAAAATAAATTTAAAGGGAACAGTGAAGGGGAGAAAGCGGGCACGGCTGGCACTCGGGCACACATCGCGTCTCCGGGCCCGGTGTACTGCGGTGCCCAGCACACAACTGCAAACACTCCTGATGTCCACACAACGGTTTTCAGCACATTTTGCTCAAAAAACAGTAAACACAGAGGTGGCCACAGACGTTGAAAAGCTAACTAGAGCCTGCTGGGCGTCGTGCGGTTTCGCAGGCTTTCTGCAGTGGAAGGTCTGCTCGCCGGTCATGCAGAGCCCAGCGCGGCCGGGCCGTGCCAGCCGTGGTACCGTCTCTCTTCCCGAAACCGGAGCAGTCAGCAGGGCCCGCCGCAGAGGCGGCAGCCCCGACGTTCCTGACAGCCCGCATGCTGGGTGCCAGTCTGCTGCTGGCAACGTCTCCATGGGCGCAGCTCACCTGCCACAAGCCCAGCCCAAAGTGCTGGCAGCAGTGTGGCACGAGCTCCCCCTGGGCCGCATGGCTTGCAGGTATCAGTCTAGGGACAGCTGGGCCAGAGACTGCGCTCCTGAGCCGGGCGCTGTCAGGCCTGAGCAGTTTGCTTGATCTCCCATTTCTAGGTCAAACTGAGTAATAATAAAATAAATGAATTTCAGGACTTTGGTAGCTTTTTCCTTTAATTGAAAGTGTGCTTTTCTATCATTACAAGGGGGAAGTTCCAGACTTGGACTTAATAAAAATCAGCAGCAGTTTTTGGCTACCTTAGAGTTCCACACTAAACAGAAACTGCTGAGAGCCACCCCAGGTAGGCAGCCGGGGCTCTTGGCCACACCCTGCCCACCAGTCCCTGGAGAACCAGCCCGCTCTTGGGCCCCAGCACAGCGCCCCTCTCACCCTGTTGCTGCCGATCTGCTTCTCCAAGCACATCGGAGCCTCCTGGGAGCAGGGCGTTTCTATTTTTTACACTCCCATCAGAATACTTAATGGGAATCAGAACCAGATGGAGCCGCCCAGAGAGCGCACATTTCCGGCAAACATCTCTGCGACGGCCCAGCGGGCACCTCAGTGCCCTGGGAATCCGGCAGCCAGGGCTCATGCGGCCATGCCAGTGGGTCCTGGCACAGGGCCTGTCTCCTCAGCAGACACTAGCCTGAGTCGCAGGTTCCTTGATGCAGGGGAGGAGAGGAGCTGCCACTCTCTGTAAAGGGCTCTGGTTTCTGAGACACAGGACAGACGCCCGGGCACCGAGCACAAGGAATGGGAGCCCGTGGGAACTTCGCGGTCGGGGCCGGTGTCCCCACAGCCCGTGTCCCGGCGCGGGTGTGGGGTGGCGGCTCTGGACGAACAGCTGCAAAGCGCCGCGGGACGCCGTGCCCTCCCGAGTGCCACCCAGGAGGCAATGACCCACCTCCCCACATGCTCCTGCCCAGAAACTTGGCCTCCCCCCAGCGGGCACGGGCCGCCCGAAGCTCCCGAATCACGGGTCTCCTCACAGGACGGTCTCCTCAGCAGTTTCCTTACGGTGAGAACTTTTCCCTCGTAAGCCACACCACACACACGGACTCACACCAATCCCAGCCATCGATATCAAATGTCCTTAGAACTTTTAAAATAAAAGACTTTGATTTCAAGAAAAGTATTGACATTTGTTTCTACCATCATATAAGCAATGCATCACAAAGTTTCAAGGGTGAAATTAAACTGGTTGGTTATATTTACCCCTGGGCTCCTAATCCTGCATCTTTCAATCACCAAGCTATGGCTTGTTACATATTTGTTGTGAATAGTCCACATAAGGTTTCCATCAATTGTTAAAATGGCAAAATTTTCCAAGCTGATGGCAGGTTTATGCTTATACCACCAGTACCCTAAAAGGCAGGTGAGTCAAAAGTTTGAGCCCAGCCTTGGAAAACAGCAACTTAGACCCAGTCTCAAAATAAAAACTAAAAAAGGGCTGGGGATGCAGCTCAATGCAAAGGCTGTGGGTTCAATCCTCAGCAGCATTACAAAAAGGAAACTCACAAAGTATTTCTTTCTTGTTGTGCTTCCAGTGATCTGGAGCTGACTCTGGATTCCCGCATGGACACCATTCACACACACACATGCCTGTCCACTTGCCTCGTGGGTGGCGAGGCCTCGGGGACCCAGAAAGGACCCCACACGGGCCCGGGCTCTGCTCTGCTCTTCCTGTCCCGTGAGCCCGAGGCCACAGGGTCTCTGCTCACACCCTGTCCCCCCAGACTGCTCCCCTTTTCACCGCGAGGCCACAGAGCTTCTGTCAGAAGCGTGGGTTTGGTCTGGGACAGAACAGGCCAAATGCGGCCACTGCCCTGGTTCCCATGCATTTCAGGGGCAGCAGAAGGCCCCAAAACTACCCAAAAGGAACGGGTTTTTTGCTTCTTTAAGCTTAAAAATATTTTCATCAACGAAACACCAACCATCTACTGTTACACTCAGTGGGGTTTTCTCATGCCCACTGCTGAACAGAAAATGTCTCACCTCTTTTTAAATAACTCACGACAGCTTAGCAGACTGTACAACGTGGAGAGGTAACGAGAACGCAGACAGCTCTGGGTCCCTGATCCGCCGAGAAACTGCAGCTCTCGAACTCGCCACGACGCAGGGGCCACAGGCACCACCCGCTCCGCCAGCGTCTCCCAGCGGGGTCACCCTCCGCCCGACACTAGCAGTGCAGAGTGGGTCGCTCTCCCTGGCAGCTGCCCGCCTCGCCGCGTGGGGTCCCCCTAGGGCTGGGGGCCCCCGGGAGCCCGAGCCCCTCACTGCCCTCTTCCTCGATGCCCGCTGTGGCTCTGGGGCAACCCGTGTGACCGACGTGTTTGTTCAAAGGTGGGGAACGGGGACCCAAGTTCGCCAGACACCCCACTTCCGCCGAGATGCTGTTCCGGCCGCCAGGGTTCGGCGCTGTGCCCGTGGCTGGGTCTGTGCCTGCCAACCCACCGCCTCTCAGGACAAGGCCACGGCGCCCCGTGTCCTCCTGCTCTGCTTCCACTACGGGCCTTCGGGCTGCTGGAGCGGGGAAGGGCGTGGCAGTGCCGAGGCCGGCAGCCCTCCGCCCACGGGGGAGAGTGGACTTTTCCACCAGTCATCAGCGGAGGTGAGGGGCACTGCTGGACAGAGGGAGGAGTGGGGGCGGCGCCGCCGTCCAAGCATCATGGGCTTTCCTACTGCGAGCTCGCTACGAGGAGGGGCCGCAGCCCTGTGCAGCACAGGCAGGAAGGAGGGGGCCTCGGTGGCACGGGACCCAGGCCGCGTGCTGGGGCTGCGGCCTGCGAAAGTCCCTCCTGCGGAAGGACTGAGGGGATGGGGACAGAGAGAGGGTCTGTCTGCATGTGCGGCCAGAGAGGGAGGCGCAGTGCAAAGACTTACTGTTCATCTGCTTGCCATCAACACTGTCTTTTAAAATGTCACTGAGTCACCAACGGGCAGACGCAGGCTTTCAAGTGCCACCTGTGTCACTCTGCGCTCCACGGGAATGCCGCAGGAGCTCCGCTTGCTTTTGTACTTTCAACTAGCCGCTTTCTAAAGGTAGCACCCTCTCCCAGAGGTCACCCACGCTCCGAGATGGCAGCAGGGCGTCCTCAGCAGAGCTGGGCGAGCGAATGGAGGAGACACCCCTGGAGACAGACGGAGGGCCAGGCAGAGCCCTGAGCACGGCCCCTGAGCAGATGCCGAGTCCCGAGCGCGGCAGGGAGTGTGGGAGGACCCTAGTTACACGCCCACGGGCAGGGGCTGCTGCGTGTCCTCCGCTCGCTCGAGGACGCAACGGACACCGCTGAAGGGGACGCGCCTCACGAGAACGCACCGTCGTCTTCCCGGCCACGTCTGCCGCCCTGGCCCCGAGAGCATCCGTCCGAGTCCTGTCTCCCAAAGCCACACTCCGCCCCAGAGCCGCGCAGAAGGAGGCCACCCGAGATGTCACTACCCGTGGGCCCTGCCCCCGCTGTCCCGCTGCCAGTCAGGCCACCTGCCCTCTGTGCCTCGGGGGAAGAAGACAGGGGTACTTCAGATTATGCAAAGGAAGGAAGGAAGGTGAGGGTGGGAAGGAGGGAGGGAGGGAGGGAGGGAGGGGGAGGGGCACAGGGACCGGGCAGGAAGCCATGCAGGGAGGGCAGCCGAGCCGAGCCGAGCCGCACGCGGCAGTGAGCGAGTCCTCCAACAGACTCCAGGAAACGGTAAAGAGAGACAAGGAAGCGGGTGTCAGAAAGAATAAAGTGGTATCAAGAAACACAGCAAATGTTTACTTTTTAAAGAAATTATTAAACGCTGTGTTGCCTGGACCCCTCACTCCGGCTCTCGGCCCCTGCACTTCTGAGCAGCGTGGGGCTCGTCCTGCCTCGGCTGCCTTGATGCCCCCGCTGAGGCGAAACACTTCCTCCCCACGTTCACTTTGAGCTGGGAAGAGCCAGAAGTCAGGAGCGCCGGGCGGTGGCCGGGACACGGCACCACGGGTCACGGCCCGTCCTCCCACTGCAGCGCCCAGCAGCGGGGCCACACGCTCGCCCGCGTCACTGAGGCGCTGGCGACGGGGCTCCAGAGCCGCCTCCGGAGGGGCGGGGCAATGGCTACGTGTGGCTGAAGCAGGGGGTACTGTGAGGAGGCGTCCTGGCAATGTATCTTTTATACAATAATTCTTTAAAAATTTTAAATATTCACTGTATATTTTGATGAACCTTTTATTACATTTAGTCTTATTTTCTTATTAGAATTTCAAGAAAAGGTCAAGATGCTAAAGGTTTTGTAATACCCTGGATTTCGATTAATGTCACTGGAAGGAAAAGAGCAGAAAAACCTGTATGTACAGGGCACGACCCTCTGTCCCAGGAAGGCAGTGCCCAGTGGGCGGCTCAGAGGCTTCCGGGCTAAGCGGGCTCCGGGGACCGTCTGCCCCAACTGAGTGGCACAGACAACTCCTCCGCCCTTCAGCGACGTGCAGAGCAGCACTGGCATCTGCCGCCCGGGGTGGGAGCCAAAGCCCAGAGCACACGGCCGGGGCAACAGCACCGCCTGCAAAGGGCCCACGGTCAAGCAGAGGACGGCGGGAGCGGCGCAGCGGGCGGGCGGGCGGGCTGCTGCGGCAGCCAGGGCTCTGTGCGTCCGTCCGCGGGAAGCACAGGCTGGAGACGCCTCTGTGTGAGCCACGCTCCCCCAGCGCTGGCCCCAGGGCTCTCCTCTGGGAAGGTGGGTGGGTGCAGGGCTCAGACACGCCTCGGGGGAGTCTGGCAAGGGCCTAGCTGAGTTAACCCCTGTCACCGAAACGTCTGATAAAATGTGGAGCCATTCTAAAGAAAACATTAGGGTGGGGATTTAGCTCAGTAGTTCTGGGGTCTGTCTAGCAAGCGCAAGGTCCCTGGTTCGTCCCGGTAACCACATACAGCAACACCGGGCGTGGTGCCTCACGCCCACCAGCCGTCAGTGCCACACGCCACAGTGCCGGGCGTGGTGGCTCACGCCTGCCATCCCAGCACTCGGGAGCCAGAGGCAGGAGGACTGCTGAGTTTGCGGCTCGCCTGGGCACCATGGTGAGCTCAGGGCCGGCCCGGACTACAAAGCGAGACCCTGTCTCCAAAAAAGAACAAAACAAAACAAAACAAAAAAAACATAAAATGAAGCGGACCTACAAAAGTAATTTCTATCAGCACTGGGAACACACTGGCAGAACCCACAGAAGAACATGCCACGCATCTGAAAACCGCAACGACAGAAAGGCCTGACAGCCCGGGCGCTGAAGCCCCGCCCCTGCCCCGGCACGCGCCTGCGCAGGCGCCCAGGGCCCTGGCCCCGCGGGAGGCTACACGCAGCTCCCCGGCCTGACTGCGCCGTCGCCCTGACCCAAGCGGGGAGCCCAAGGCCTGCCCGTTCTTGGGGAACCGTGGGGCGCTCAGCCCGGCGTGCGGCTGGACGGGGCTCAGCGTTTTGCCTGCTAAGAGACTGTGCACTTTAAGGTGCGGCACCTGGTGGAGTAGAGCTGCACTGGCTTCCAGCGCCATGTTAAGAAGGACACAGTGAGTCACTGGTAGAAAAATGGAGTCATCTTGAGACCGTACTGTGCAATGAAAAACCAGACACTGGTTCATGACAGGATGTCATGACTCCCTGCACGTGAGAAGCTCAAAATACAAAGAGCGGAATGGACAGATGCCAGGGAACACGGACTCATCTCTGGCAAATGGGAAGGGACCGAGAGACGGGGCTGGAGAATGGAAAAACGTGTCCTGCCACCCAACTCCCTACGACGCAGGTGCGTCATACACTGCAAGCCTGGGCTGACGGCCCCTCAAAAGGAGGCATGCCCCCCAGGGAGCACCCCGACTCCTGGCTGCAGACCGGATGCCGCGGCGCCTTCCCAGGGACCCACGGACCGTCTGTCCGCCTTCTTCTCAGGCGGTGCAAGCAGCAGGCAGTGGGCACGGGAAGCTGGGTGGACAAAGGCCAGTGGGAAGACCGAGGGCAGGCCGAGGCTGGAGGGGCAGAGGGTCACTCAGGACAGCAGCCGGGAGGTGGCAGGCCGGGTGGCGGTAGGCGGGCAGCTGAGGGTGGCAGAGGCCAACATGGGAGGAAGGGGCGGTGCGAAGGGCGGCAAAGGGGAGGCGAAGGCCCACTGCCACCTCCGCACTGCCCGCTCAGGCGCCAGAGACCTGACCACGCGCGACGCCCCTCCGCGGAGCCTGCGGGAGGCTCAGCACTAGCTTCTTTGGATGGATCTCTCTCTAATCACCAAGTCTGTCTTGTAAAATAAAAACCGGTTCACAAAACTT
>PVIC010046185.1:0-14339 GCA_004025085.1 Thryonomys swinderianus
CCACACCCAGCATTATATGTGGTTACCGGGGATCGAACTCAGGACCTTGCGCTTGCGAGGCAGGCGCCGGAACCACTGAGCTAACCCTCCGGCCCATACTGGGTTTCTTATACACTAGGTGTCAAAACGGCATCTTTTGTCTTGCCTAGTTTTTGTGTTCTCTCTCCCAAGAAATGCCTGTCTGTGCCTTTTACTTTTTCTATTGTTATCTTTTTCTTATTATAGTTTCCTATATACTTTTGGAGTTTTTGTTGATCCTGGTTTTTTTTGAGACAGGGTTTCACTACATAGTCCAGCTAGCCTTGAACTCACTATGTAGCCTGGGCTGAACTTGAACTCATGATCCTCCTGACTCAGCCTCCCAAATGTTGGGATTACAAGCATACAGTACCATAGCTGGTTAATTTAGCAGTTATTAAGGGTTTGATATTAGTGTTCTTTTGTTTGTTTTTGCTGTAAGGACTGAACTCAGGACTTTCTACTGAGCTACAACTTCAGCCATTTTTTTATGTTTTATTTTGAGACAAGGTTCCCTAAGGCAAAGTTGCCCAGGCTGGGCTCTAATTTGAGATCCTCTTGCCTCAGCCTCTCAGAGTGCTGGGATTAAAGGGCTGCACCATCATCCCTGGTTCCAGGAGTTCTTCCATATGTTCTGAACATTTTCAAGTCTTTTTTTTTTTTCTTTACCTTTAAGTCTCTAATCCATGTAGAAATGCCCTTTCTGCATGGTATGACTGCTCTCCTCTGGATAGGCCGTGGGATCAGGACCATAGATTTCATTCACATCCCTTCCTGGGTTCATCAGCAATGTCAAAAATCCCGAGCCTTGGGCTGGAGGGTTGGCTCAGTGGTTCCAGCGCCTGCCTCGCAAGCACAAGGTCCTGAGTTCAATCCCCGATAACCACATACAATGCTGGGCGTAGACACTCACGCCCACCAGCAATCAACGCCACATACCACAGTGCCGGGTGTGGTGGCTCACGCCTGTCATCCCAGCACTCGGGAGGCAGAGACAGGAGGATTGCTGAGTTCAAGGCTTGCCTGGGCTACATAGTGAGCTCAGGGCCAGCCTGAACTACAAAGCGAGACCCTGTCTCAAAAAAAAAAAAAAAAAGAAAAAGAAGCTGAGGATGTAGCTCAGTGTGAAGGCCCTTAGGTTCATCCCCCAGAGCTACAACAAACAAATTTATGTGAGTCATCTCTCTCCGCACCTGGCACACAGCCGGGCGCTCAGAAGGGTTTGTTACTTGTATCGTTGTCTTTTCTGCCTGCTTCTCTCTAGAGGAGATTTGGGCACTCTGTGAAAGGCAAGTTTCTCAAGGTCTCCAGGCTATGTGGGGGACACTTTCCTCCCTGACGGCCTCCCCTGGGTTCCTGCAGTCGCATTGCACAAGGCTGCTTGGAGCACGGGGGACGGGGCCTGACCCACGCTTTCCAGTGTCTCGTCTCATCTTTCCAGGAAGCCCAGAGTGGGGGCATTTTTGTGTGCTTGCTTTTGTAGTGGGGATTGGACCGAGGGCCTTGGCACTAAGCTTCATCCTTGGTTTGCCTGCTTGCTTGGTTTATTGTTTTTTGAGATGGGATCTCCCCTGTGTAGTTCAGACTGGTCTTGAACTCACTATATAGCCCAGGCTGGCCTACCTCACACAATCCTCTTGCCTTAGCCTCCAAGTGATGGGATACAGATGTGTGCCACCACTCCTGGCTCTCTTTCTTTCTCTCTTTTTTCTCTCTTCTTCTTCTTCCTCTTCCTCCTCTTCTTCTTCCTATTTTCCTCTTCTTCCTCCTCCTCCTCTTCTTCTTCTTTTTCTTCTTCCTTTTCTACTACGTCTTCTTCACTGAAACTAGATCTTAAGGAATCAAACCACATTCCCTGAGTGTTCCATGTGCACCTGACGGTCAGAGTACAGGCGCGATGCTCTCTGCCTCACTAAACTGCCCAAGTTCAGGTGGATGCAGACCTGTGGGTCTCAGAGCATGCTCAGAGCCGCCGTGTGCACTCTGGAGAACACACCAGGCCCTTGGTGAGCATCTCTCACACTGGAGCCAGAAGAGCGAGGTGAGCAGTGGCCCGAGCCGGGGACCCTGGGTGGCGACACTCCCTTGGGCAGGAGCCTAGTACTCAGCCAGCCCTTCTGTGGCTCCCATCCCCCCGTCCCCCTGCCAGGTGTGGCCCACCCCACAAACCAGAGATTCTCTTTTTTGGGAGGACAAGTGCTTAGGATCAACCTAGGGAGCATGGAGCTGCACCCCAGCCCTTCTGATTTATAGTTTTGCTTTTTGAGACAGTGTCTTGCTAAGTTGCTAAATTTCTCACGCGGGCTTGCACTTGTGATCTTCCTGCCTCAGCTTTCAGAGTACCTGGGATTACAGGTGTGCACTACCAGGCTGGGCCACAAAGTGTTTCTTTTTTTTTTTTTTTTTTTTGAGACAGGGTCTCGCTTTGTAGTTCAGGCTGGCTCTGAGCTCACTATGTAGCCCAGGCAAGCCTCGAACTCAGCAATCCTCCTGCCTCTGCCTCCCGAGTGCTGGGATTACAGGCGTGAGCCACCATGCCCGGCACTGTGGTATGTGGTATTGATGGCTGGTGGGCGTGAGTCACCACACCCAGCATTGCTGGGCGGCCTTCAGTCCACTGGAAATGGCCTGCACCCTGCAGCCGGGTCCGCGTGCTGCTCACTCAGTTCGCCGGAAGCATGGCACGGTGGGCTCGGAGTTGCTCGGTCCGGTCCGTCCGCCGCAAGTTCCCCAGTCCGCTGGGCTCACGGCACGGCGGGCCCGGGGCTGCTGGGTCCGGTCCGTCCCCCGCAAGCTCCCCAGTCCGCTGGGCTCACGGCACGGCGGGCCCGGGGCTGCTGGGTCCGGTCCGTCCGCCGCAAGTTCCCCAGTCCGCTGGGCTCACGGCACGGCGGGCCCGGGGCTGCTGGGTCCACCACACCCAGCATTGTATGTGGTTACCTGGGATCAAACTCAGGGCCTTGCGCTTGCATGGCAGGCGCTGGAACCACTGAGCTAAATCTCCAGCCCAGTTTTGTTTCTATTATTGTGAAGTATATACAGTGCAGACTTTGCCATCTTAACTGTGTTTAAGTGCGTAGCTCAGGGCATGAAACACGCCACGTGGCTGTGTAGCTGCCCCGCTTCCCCATTTCAGAACTGTTGCTCTCCCCAGAGGAAGCTGTGCCCCATGAGCACTGGGTCCCCAGGCCTCTTCCCAGATCCTGGCAGCCACGTCAGGTACGGTCCTCAGGATGCTGACAACCCGAGGGACGTGGTGGGAGTGGAATCTGCTGGTGCGGTCCTCGTGCCTGGCCTGTGTCACTGACTGTCCTGTCCTCCAGCTTCATCCCTGCTGAGGTGGGCAGTGGCGTCCTGCTCTCTACCAGCCAATCCATCCGATCCGTGTGCCACTGCACATGGGCCACGCGGCCACCTCTGATTTGGAAGCCCTTTCCAGGCCTGCCCCTTTCAGTCAGGAAGTGGACCTTAGGATCACAGGCAGGCCGTGTCACTGGGATTCTTGAACAAGTGCATCCATGTCAGTTCACACTCCCAGGTCGGTATTTGTGGGATTCAAGGCAGCTGCTCATAAAGTGTGGCATCTAGCTCAGTGCATGGACTTTCCACACATGTATCCTCAGGTTCCTGTGGACGCTGCTGTCCCACCTGCCTTAGGTCAGCACAGAGAGCCAAGTCCCACAAGCTGTCCACCCTACTTACCCAGCTCAGTGCCACCTGGCTACAAAATGGGGTCCGCCTGGCAGGCATACACTGCTCTCCTCTACACTGGTTCTTGTAGAGGATACTATAAGGCACAGAGGTGCAGAGGGCTCATCTTCGAGCTCAGGAGCTCACATCACTGCGAGCCAGAGAAATGCTCACCTCTCTGGAAGCTCTCAGTGTCTTTGTGCAAGTGCCAACCTGAGCAAATCACCAGCTGTGGAGACTGAGCTCCTGGGACCCTGTCACTCCCCCTCTCATCACATGGCTGCTGGTGTCCCATCCTGCAGCTAAGCAGGGGTCACCAAGAGTCACCTTGCTGGCAAACTGGGCATGGTGCTCACACCTCTAATCCCTGCACTCTGGGAGGCTGAGGCATTGCAAGGGAGACCTTGTTTTAAAATAAAAATAAAAAGGGTTAGGGATATAATTCAGATTGAGGCCCTGAGTTCAGTCCCTAGTACCGAAACACAACACAACACTTGGGCTCTTCCCAGACGTAGAATCATTTGACTCAGGTCTGTGTATTTATAAGCTCCATTGGTGACTTATGCAGATGAGATGTGCTACTATAACAGACAGACTTGAAGACAAATGCCACTTGTTTCAGGGTTGTTTAGCGTAAGTATCTCCCCAGTAGGATTATTAGGTAAATAGCACATCTGCCATCATCCCATCCTGTGCCCAGGACAGACATCACTAATTGATCATGGAACTTTTAACCATTTTTCCCATTGAGAACAGGAATGTAGAATTTTTTCTTCTTTCTTTCTTTCTTTCTTTCTTTCTTTCTTTCTTTCTTTCTTTCTTTCTTTCTTTCTTTCTTTCTTTCTTTCTTTCTTTCTTTCCTCTCTCTCTCTCTCTCTCTCTCTCTCTCTCTCTCTCTCTCTCTCTCTCTCTCTCTCTCTCTCTTCCTTCCTACTTTCTTTCTTTCTTCTCTTTGGATACAGGGTCTTGCTATGTAGTCCAGGCTGACTTGAACTCACTACGGAGCCCAGGGTGGCAGGAAACTCATGGCAATCTACTTGCCTCAGACTTCTAAATGCAAGACACATAGGAGTGTGCCACCACACCCAGCCTCAGAGTGTGAAATTTTCAATTTGATACTCCCAGCAGAGTGAGGAATGAGTCAACAGCACAGTGAGGGCAGTGCAACAAAAATTGTGAATCCAGGTTAGAATAGACAAATCCCTCATTTCCAGGTTGCCAGTAGCTTTGTCCTTAGTAACTGCTTCACTAATGACACCTCACCCTCTAATGTCTGGTATATTCTGGTCCATTCTGGTCACTGCCAGGGAAGGATAAACGCTGCTTTTTACAGTCGCAGCTGCTGAGCCAGCTATCTTGAGAGCTCTCGCGGGTCTAGGGTCTGGCAGAACCCTAGAAGACCTTAAGAGCACTTCTGGTAGGAATGTGGCTGGGGGAGGGGGAGGATCTCTGTGGTTTGAATGTGACTGACCGAGTGAATGCACCGGAAGTGTTATTCCATAGGCGCCAACTAAATGGTGGGCTGCTACTGCGCAGTGCTGGTCAATTGTGGCAGTGGCCATGCCAGGGAGCTGTCTCTTCAGCACCAGCAGGTCACAGCTTGTTGCTTGGGCTGGTCTGGAACACCTGGACTCGAGCACTCTTCCTGTCTCAGCCTTCCGAGTGGCTGGAACTCGTCCATGTGTGGCACTATGAGCAGCTTGCTCTTCTTTGTGGAGAGCCTGACTAAACTATGTACAGGGAGAAGCTGGAGCCCCTCTGCACCAGCAGACTTGCCCAGACTCAGGCCACCGTTCTGCCTTTCCCAAGTCTCAGGCCGGGCCCTGTCACCTTGAGCCCCTGTAAGTGAGCAGGGGCCCATACTGTGGGTCCCGCCTCTCCTCTTCTCTCCACTCCAGACGGCAGGCCGCATGGAGCAGGGTGGTCCAAGGCTGTCACACCTGAGCCCCAGGCGTCTGTGGTGGCTGTCATAGATCTGACCTCTGCGCCCAGCTGGGTCATTGCTTCATTCAAAAGCTTCACGCAGAACAAGGGCTGTGGCCACAAAAGCTAACTGTTGCAGAGTTTACTTCCGCCGTCCAGAAGTGAATGCCCAGGTGAGGACGCGGGTCCTAAGGACACGGTGTGAGCAGATGCCGCGCTGACGTGGAACAGTGTGCAGGATGTGTGTGTGTGTGTGTGTGTGTGCTGTCCCTGTAGGAGCGCTTGGGAGGCCCTGTGTGAGAATCTCACACTCTGCAGTAGAAGTGGCAGAAGGCCCATTTGAAATTGTCTTGAACCAGGAAGACAAGGACATAGAGAGAAGGAAGAAAGGAAAGGAGGAAAGGAGAAAAGAAGGAAGGAGGGAATGAAGGAGGGAAGGGAAGGAAACTGAAGGACTGAGAGAAAAGAGAAGGAAGAGGAAGAGGAAGAAATAACAACAGCAAAAGTTGGTGCCCAGACCCAAAAGACCAAAAGCACTGGATTCAGGTACAGCTGGGTCCAGGAACTCCAACAGGACCAGAGGGGCTGTTTCCATCTCTGGGCTTTGCTTCCTCTGGTGGCTCTAGTCTCTCACCACACTTAGCCTTGGGTTGCCCGGTCCTGGACTGGAGTCTCCTTGCCCTGTTGGCTGTGCTTAATCTTATCATCAGGTCCAAGGATGGACTGTCTGGTCCACGTCATAGTCAGGCACGGCTGGGAGTGGGAGCACGGAGGGACAATCAGAAGGAAAGTGGCTGCTGTTATGAGAACAAGGAGGGCCAGATGCCAAACCTGCAGATGTCCCTCTGTGTGGCAGGGGCCACAGAGGGGCCGTGGGTGCATTCTTCCCAGCTAGTGGGCCAGCTGCCTACTCATTGTTGTGTGGGGCCCCCAGGGCAGCATAGCAGTTTAGCGAGATCAAAACATAAAGAAAGGGCTTGGATGTAGCTTTATGGGAAGATCCTGGTTCGATCTCCAGGATCTGCAATCAACCCAACACAACACACAAACCGCAAAGTGAAACGAGCCTCAGGAAATTCGCCCTTAAAAGGGAAGGACGTTCTGACACTCCAGAACAGAGATGAACCTTGACAGGAGTTGCAGTGAAGTTTGTCAGTCGCAAAGGACATGTCTGGGCGGCTCCACTTCCGGGAGACCCTGGACGCAGAGGCAGTGGGGTTGGGGGCCAGATGGGCAGAGCTTCCAGCCGGGAGATGCTGTCCGAAGGTCTGGACACTTTATCTTGGGGAATGCAGTGCATTCTGCTGCAGTTGAAAGTCATAAGAAATCAAGCAGAGCTAACAAGGGAGTCAATTTACTAAATGCAAGAGGAAATAGAAAAAAAATAAAAGGGATGTTAGCATTGATGTAGCGTCATCACTGAGTGGCCTGAGCCTGTCTAGGCTGCTACAACAAAATACCATACCCTGGATAGCTTATAAACTACTGAAATTTGTTTCTTAAAGTTCTGGAGGCTGCAAGTCTGAGCTCAGGGTGTCAGCACAGTGAAATTTTCTTCCACGTACAGATGGCCAACTTCCTGTACCCTCACAGGGCAGCAGTGGCCAGAAATTGCTTAGGCTCTGAGTGTGTGTGTAGGCTCTGTGTATGTGTGTGTGTGTGTGTGTGTGTGTGTGTGAGACTGCTGATTCAACCCATCACCTTTCCACTGAACTACATCCCAAGCTTTAAATAATTTTTTAAAATTTTGAGACAGGGTCTTGCAAAGTTCTTAAACTGCCCAGGCTGAGCTCTAATTGGGGATCCTCCTGCCTCAGCCTCCCAGGATGCTGGGATTGTAGGTAGGTGCTACCATACCTTTTTAATAATTTTAAAATTTTATTTATTTGTTTGTTTGTTTGTTTGTTTATTTATTTATTTATTTATTTATTTATTTATTTATTTATTTATTTATTGAGACAGGATCTCACTTTGTATTTCAGGCTGGCCCTAAGCTCACTATGTAGCCCAGCCCTTCTTAATAATTTCTACTGGTACTGAGCGCTTGAAATGTGGCCAGTGTGACCTAGGAACTGAACATAAATTTAATTGATTTAATTAATTTTTTTTGAGACAGGCTCTCATTTTGTGGACCAGGCTGGTCTCAAATTCACTCAAGTGATCTTCCTACCTCAGTCTTCCAAGTAGCTGGGAACTGCAGAAGGCTTTAATTCATTTTAATGAATTTATATTTAATTAGCTACATGCACCTATACATGTACAGCCGTATTAAGGAGGCTTGATTCAGGTTCAGGATTAACATTTCTGACAGGAGACGCATGAAACAGCATAGATCACACAGTGTGTCCTACTGGGAGGCACCAGACATCTGGTCAACCTGCTTCTGGCGATGCCACATTGATCTGTGGGGCCTGCGAGGGTGCTGGCTCCCTTGGAGCAGCCGTTGCTTGGCAACCTCCCATCCAGTGGTCTCGGCAGCCATTGGTTATCACTGTCTGAATCGTTTCACTCTGGGTTGGGTTTTGTGACTTTTAAAAAGATCCTTTCTTGATGAAGAAACCCCTGCCCCCAGTCTCCCAAAGTGGTTGGATCCAAGATAAAGCCAGGATCTCATTTCTTTTGAAAAAGCCTTCCGAGGGGAACAAATTGATCAGTCTGTGTTGGGAGCACGGATGGTGTTTCTGTTGTGTAAAGCCCCTGGGGCTGTGCAGAGTGTGTGTGTGTGTGTGTGTGTGTGTGTGTGTGTGCATATGTGCCCATTTCTCCCAGCCCTGTGGTCTCTAAGAGAATCTAGTTCTCAGAGCAGGTGCTGCCCTTGCTCATGGGAAATATTCTTTTTAAAATGTCTTTTTGTGGTGCTGAGGGTTGAACCCAGGACCTTCACACCAAGCTGCATCCTGAACCCATTTTTAGTTTTCACTTTGACACACGGTCTCGATGATGCCAAGGTTGGCCATACTGGGCTCCAACTTGAGGTCCTCCTGTCCTCGTGCCTGATGGGCAGTGCCCCTCAGGTCCCGCCCTTTGCTGCAGGTTTGCGTGTTGGGCACTGTGTGGTGGTGGGGGCACGAGGGCAGAGCAGCTGGGCGTGGGTCTCCTCCTCTCTGAAAGGGAAGGGACGAGTTGGGAGGTAGGACTCCCTGCCGGGGATCCTGGCTAAGGGGTTACCTTGGCTGCCATGGAGTCAGGACAGGCCAAAACAGAGGCCACTGGAAAGGCCCTCCTCAGCTCACAGGTTTCTCGTTCAAGTGTGCTGTGCTTGCTTTTGACCTGCCACTCATCAACCCAAAAGTAACATCAAGGTCAGGGGTGTGGCTCAGTAGTGTTGAATAGGGATTCTGATTGGCTGTCGCTGATGTTATTGGACTAGGTGGGCAGCGATTGGCAGATCAGAACCTCAGGTCTGGTGAGAGATCCACCAGAGTGTGTAACTGTGATTCCATCCCCTGGGGAAAATGCCCATTCACAGAGCTCCTGGGGTGGCAGGGCTGAGGGCTGGCTCGTCAGTGCCACAGGTCTGGGGCTGTGCACATGGATGCCGTCCATGCTGCCAGGCCTTTTCCCTCTGCTGCTCAGCATGCCCGAGTGCCTAGGACCTGGTCCTAGGTGCATGGTCCTCCTGCCCCTTCCACCCTACCCTCAGTTTCCCTGCCTGTTCCCAGTGCTGAGCCCGGGATTTTGGTCCCAAAGCCGTTCCCAGGCGGCACCAGCCCAATGACTCTTTCCCAAAGGCTGTGCCAAGCTGGGCAGCTTCACGGGGCGGCCTGCATTCAGGCATGGACACAAAGCGCAGCCCACATCGGGGCTGGAGAGTGGCTTCCCAGGGGTGCTTGGCTCAGGCTGGCTTCAGCCTCGGAGGGACAGACACACAGACCCCTTTTGTCTGCAGCCCAGGCAGACCTCTTTGGTCCCTTGTCCAAGGGACTTGGGGTCGCCGTCGACAGGCACTGGCCCAGCTGGGGAGGGAGGTCGTGGCAGCCTTCCCAAGAGGAAGCCTGTGTCCTGGGGCTGCTGGGGCAGCTCCCAGGCTGGGGCCACTGGCAGGGCGAGAACCTCTGTCTCTCTCGTAGCAGGACTCTCACCCTGAGCTACCTCCAGGCTGCCTATCTGCCTTCCTCTCTCTTTTTTATTTTCTTCAATTTTAAAACAGTCTTTTTAAACTGCCCAGGCTGAGCTTGAACTTTTGATCCTCCTGCCTCAGCTTCCTGGAGTGCTACAATTATAGGTGTGCACTGCTGGTGCTCAGTCTATTTTATTAGATTTTTAAAAAATTACTAAAGGGGCTGGGGATTTAGGTCAAGTGGTTACTGCACTAACCTTAGATGCACAAGGGCCAGAGTTTGATTCCTGATACTGGAAAAAAAAATTGACTAAAGGACTGGGATGTAGCTCAGTTGTTCAGCACTTGCTGTGCAGGCACAAGATCCTGGCCTCAGTCCCCCATGCTACAAAGAAAAGTGAAAAGAAAGAAAGAAAGAGAGAAAGAAAGAGAAAGGAAGGAAGGAAGGAAGGAAGAAAGAAAGAAAGAAAGAAAGAAAGAAAGAAAGAAAGAAAAGAAAAATTGCTCAAGTACCAAACCCTTCTTGTCTTCTGCTTGTCCAAGTCAACAAACACTAGAGATCTGTTATCTGTCACTGTGGCCTCTTGGGTGGGGTCTGGCAGGGTCTGCTCTGAACTCCTGGCCCTGAGCCTGTCAGGAAGATGATGCTTGGCATGATGGATTATTCACTTATCACTAGGCATTGCTTGTTGCTCACTGCTCTGATCCATAGAGAGAGGCAATGAGTGCTGGGGATTTAGCTCAGTGGTTCTGGCACCTGCCTTGCAAGTGCCTGGAGTTCGATCCCCTGTAACCACATACCACAGTGCCGGGTGTGGTGGCTCACGTCTGTAATCCCAGCACTTGGGAGGTAGAGACAGGAGAATTGTTGAGTTTGAGGCCTGCCTGGGCTACATAGTGAGCTCAGGGCCAGGCTGAACTACAGAGCGAGACCCTGTCTCAGAAGAAAGAAAGAAAGAAAGAAAGAAAGAAAGAAAGAAAGAAAGAAAGAAAGAAAGAAAGAAAGAAAGAAAGAAAGAAAGAAAGAAAGAAAGAAAGAAAGAAAGAAAGAAAGAAAAGAAAGAAAGAAAGAAAGAAAGAGAGAGAGAAAAAGAAAAAGAAAGAAAGAAAGAAAGAAAGAGAAAGAAAGAAAAAGAAAAAAGAAAAGAAAGAAAGGCAATGAATCTTGTCCCCAAGTTTGCAACTGAGGGACAAATGTAGGCCCAGAAACACACAGGTGTTGTGTGGGGGCTACGAGGCAGCCTGTGTGTCGAAGAAAACAGGCCTTAGTCTAGGGCTGGCAGAAGCCGATTGTATCGCAGCGTAGATAGGTGTGTCGTAGAGTGCAGGGAGGCCTTCCGGAGGCAGGCCTTTTGATTCAGGCTCTGCGGTTACATAGGAGTGCTCCAGCCGGAGAACAGCGAGGGGACTGTCAAGCAAAGGGAGCCTTATGTGGAGGGTCCTGCTGCAAGAGTTGAGGGCGTGGGGACAGCTTTCCAGGCAAGCCAAAGACGGGAACCGGGTTTCCCCTGAAGCATGGGCCTTCTAGCCCCTGCAGAAGCTGCCTGATATTTTGGCTCTGGACTTTGGTACAACACTTGTGGCCTGGGTCCTGTAGGTCGTGCAGGGTTTGCCAAGAGCCAAGTAGTTTTTTGTTTCAATTTGCTGAGTTTGGGCTAGTTTTGAACTCATTATGTAATCTGGCTGTCCCTGAACTTATTGGCAATCCTCCTGCCTCAGCCTCCTGAGTGCTGACATTACAGGCATGTACCATCTTGCCTGGCTGGTGTGGCACCATTGAGCTGCATCCCTGGCCGAAGACCTGAGTCAGGACTTCGACCTTCCAAGGTGGGAGAGGTCAGTAGGACTCAGAGGTCACGAGCTGTGGCCTGGTGCTGTGACCACTGCTGAGGTGGCTATGCTCCCAAGAGCTGTGTTCTTAAGAGCTGCTCTGCCTCTCCCTTTCCTTTGCCTTCCTTAACCTGTCTTCCTCCCTGGAATGGACAGCCAGGTAAAAAATATACAGTGTAAAAGACTGACAGCAGCCTTTCCCACCCTAACTGCAGACTGGACGGAAGGGGAAGTGAGTGGCGAAAACGCTGCTAATTCCCACCTGCGTTGCTCCCATTATTCCCAGTTGCGTCAGGATTCCTACCCAGCATGAGCCCTCCTGGAGGCTTGGTCAGCGCTTGGAGGCGACATGTGTCGCCCCCTTGTGGCCCCTCCGGGAACTGTGGCGCCAACGTCGCTGTTCTCTGGCTGTTCCTCCACTCCAGGTCTTCAACCTGGGCTGCGCGTTGGGTTCTCCGGGAAATTTTGAGAAACCACTGTGTTCCCTGATTGTTTAGCTGGATGCGTCCCAGAAACCTGTGTTTTGGTTCTGGGCGGGTCGTGGGGTTGACACATTCACTCCGCTGGCTTCTGCACCATCGCCGTCCCCGGAGGACCAGGCCTTCTCCTGTGTAGGAAGAGTCTGCGTTTTGCAGTGCACCTTTCTATTTTGTCCTTAAACACAAGGGCATAGCTTCTCCTGCGTAGCCGCCATCTTCCTCCTGGCCTCTAAGCTGCAGTCTAACAGGAAGTGTGTTATTTTCTTACCCCAAAAGGGTTCTGAAGAAGATATCATTTTGAATCCGGTTGCTTTGCCACAAGTGTGTTTCCTTTCATCTATGGCCTTTGAGCCTGGCTTTTTTCCCCAAGCATAGTGGGACTTTTGGTTTAGTTTTGGTGTTGCGGATCGAAGCCAGGGCCTTGCACATCCTAAACCCTGCTCTGCCACTGGGCGCACCCCAGTCCCGCCCAGAGTTCTTGAGGTGCATCCAAGCTGTAACATGCATGTATTTCATTCTTGTTCAGGGAGAGTAATATTTCAACCGTGTGGAATTTCACACAGAGACCACATTTATTATTTCTCTATTTATCCTTTTTCTAGGTTGTTTTTTTTTTTTCTACTAGATGGGGTCTTGCTATGCTTCCCAGGCTGGTCCTATAGTACTGGAATCAAGTCATCCTCCTGCCTCATCCTCCTGCATTAGTGGGATGGCATGTGTGTGCCTTTGTGCTTGGCACTCAGGTGATTCTTAAAGTGTGGCCAGACTAGGGACCAACCTGCCCCCTTCCTGGCCTCACTCCCCACTTGGAATAACACTCTAAGGTCCGTGAGGACACTGGGGCCCTGAGGGGACCCCCTGAGAAGCAGCTGGATTGGCATGCTAACTGGTCCCTGGAGAGGCTGAGACAGGAGGATTGAAAGTTCCAGCCCAACTGGGCAACTTAGTGAGGCCCTATCTCAGAAGGAAAAATGCAACAGGCTGGGTGTAGCTCCGTGGCAGTGGGGTCAATCCCTAGTGTCCTCCCAGAGTGCCTACATATTCTCAGAGGACGGTGGCTGGCACCGTGGAGGCCCTGTGGGTCCTCTCCTGGGACCTGAGTGGGGAATTTACCCTTTTGCATGCATCGGAAGCTGCAGTCCAGGGCCATTCAGGCATTTCCAGCGGTTGGCACAGCAGCCAGGGGGCACTCAGAGATTTGCCATCCCCTGTGCCAACCTTGAAGCCCAAGTTCCTCCAGGATGGGAACTCAGCATTCTGAGCTCATCAAGTGCCAGCAGCTATAGCCCCGAGTGGCCCAAGTGGCCCTGTCCACGTGGTCCTCCAGGCTACAAGGGTTGGCTGTGAAACAGGGATTATGGGCTCAGTTTCCTTTTCAGGTTAAGCAGCAGCAGTGCCGGTTTTTTTGAGAGCCGCACCATTTTGCAGTCACCCGAGTGGCTGCTGTGTTCTGAACACACCTTGATTTGATCTCTGGTGCCATCTGTTTAGAACCAAGCTCAGGTTCCACCCTGAGAACCGAGGAGCTTTGGCAACCCCACACTGGAGTACTATTCAGCCCGCAAGAGGAAGACCCTGGGGCGTGCCCCCAAGCATGCTCTGAGAGTCCTTGAGGCCTTGAGTTCCAGCCTCAGCACCGACATAGATACATTCAAGAAATCGATGAGTTAAAAATAAACAGAAAAGAAAACAGACGAATTGCAACTCTCTTCTGCTAACGGGGAAACCAAGCAGAAAAGGCCACGCAAGGGAGGGGAGAGTTGGGAATGATCACCAGGAAAGGTCTGTTTGTTTTTTGTATAAGCAAATGTGTCTCACAAACACCTGTTATTTTATTTGTTTCTGTGGAACTGGGCTGACTCTTGAGTTACATCCCCAGGCATTTTTAAAATTTTTCCTTTTGAGACAGGATCTTGCTAAGTGACTAAGCTGCTCAGGCTGGAGTCAAAGTTGTAATCTTCCTGCCTCAGCCTCCTGCAGCTCTGGGATGACAGGCATGGACCGCAGTGCCTGGTTTAGAAATGTCTCATTAAGGGCCGGAGGGTTAGCTCAGTGGTTCCGGCACCTGCCTCGCAAGCACAAGGTCCTGAGTTTGATCCCTGGTAACCACATATAATGCTGGGCGTGGAGACTCACGCCCACCAACAATCAACACCGCATACCACAATGCTGGGCTTGGTGGCTCAAGCCTGTAATCCCATCACTCGGGAGGCAGAGACAGGAGGATTGCTGAGTTTGCGGCGGCTTGCCTGGGCACCACAGTGAGCTCAGGGCCAGCCTGAACTACAAAGTGAGACCCTGTCTCAAAACAAAACAAAACAAAACAAAACAAAACAAAA
>PVIC010046186.1:0-14333 GCA_004025085.1 Thryonomys swinderianus
GTCTTTTTTTTTTTTTTTTTTTTTTTTTTTTTGAGACAGGGTCTCACTTTGTAGTTCAGGCTGGCCCTGAGCTCACTATGTAGCCCAGGCAAGCCTCAAACTCAGCGATCCTCCTGCCTCTGCCTCCTGAGTGCTGGGATTACAGGTATGAGCCACCACGCCCGACACTGTGGTATGTGGTATTGATTGCTGGTGGGTGTGAGTCTCCACGCCCAGCACTGTATGTGGTTACCGGGATCGAACTCAGGACCTAGCACTTGTGAGGCATGCGTCGGAACCACTGAGCTAAATCTCCGGCCCTGGATGCATGTAGTTTTATATCTTTGTTTCTTAGGGATCACTTTTCTTAGCTATTTCAGTGGATACTTTGCTTTGTTTTATTTGTTTTTTTGCAATGCTGGGGATTGTTCCCAGCACCTCACAAATAGGCAAGTACTCTACTACTGAGCTACATGCCTGCCCCTGTGTGTATTTTGATTTGGGCAAAATATTTCTTATATATAAGCAGAGAAATTTAAGCCTGAGATTCACCCTTATGTTTCTGTACTTCAAAATATAGAACTAATAAATTGCTTTTAAATTTTCCTTAATTTTCATTCTATCAAAAACTTTAAGAGCTATTTCTTTTTACATTGTAGATACTGTCCTCTCAATGCCTAAGTAACACTTGGGAGAGGAATTTCTAACAGCCTCCTCCTCAGAGCTGTCCTTGTATGCTTTTTCTTCCTAGCATTCATCATAACGCAGTATTATATTTTTTTCTATTAGAATTATAATTTTTGTCATTTTATGAACGACTAAAGAAGTTAAGTACCTTTTAAGTGCTTATTCCTATCTTCTACCTATTTTATATTGTAGTGTCCCCTCTTAATACTTTTTATATTTAGAATATCAGTCTTGGATAGAAGAATTGCAGATAGATTCCCCTACTTTTTTTTTTTTTTTTTTTGAGACAGGGTCTTGCTTTGTAGTTCAGGCTGGCCCTGAGCTCACTATGTAGCCCAGGCAAGCCTCAAACTCAGCAATCCTCCTGCCTCTGCCTCCTGAGTGCTGGGATTACAGGCATGAGCCACCACGCCTGGCACTGTAGTATGTGGTATTGATTATTGGTGGGCATGAGTCTTCACGCCCAGCATTGTATGTGGTTACCAGGGATCGAACTCAGGACCTTGTGCTTGCGAGGCAGGTGTGAGAACCACTGAGCTAACTCTCCAGCCCATAGATTCCCCTACTTTTGATTTTTTTTTTGTGTGTGTGTGTGGTACCAGGGATTGAACTCTGGCCCTGTGCTTCCAAAGTAGGCACAGTAGTACCACTTGAGCTAAATCCCCAGCCCTACTTTTGATTTAGTTTTAACTTATTCTTTTCTCCTTAGGTCTGTCTCATTTAGTGGCAGCATCATTTACAGAAGATAGGTTTGGAGTTGTCCAGACTACACTACCGGCTATCCTTAATACTTTGTTGACACTGCAAGAAGTAAGTAATTGCTGTGTTGAGCATGGGTATGGTGATCCCATACTCTCCAGTTTTTCTGTTTATTGATGTTTTACTTTCTCTTTTGAGACAGGGTCTCACTGTGTAATTCATACTGGCCTTGAACTCTCTATTTAGGCTATACTGGCCTCAAACTCATGGTGATCTTCCTCTCTCAGCTTCTGAAGTGCTTGGATTATAGGCATGAGTCAATTTGGCTGGCCTTATTTATTTATTGTGTATTTTATTTATTCCTTAAGCAAACATGTTGTAAGTTAAGATAATGATACTGTTCTAACCCTGAAGAAGTTATAGTCCTAGAAATTAGGGTAGAAAAATTTTAATCTGCTTACAGAAAAGTATTCTAAACCTTGGTATGAATCAGATATGTTAGGATATTGGAATTCTGTTCAGTGATAGAGGTTGGATCCTTACAAAATTTGTAGTTACTGCAAGTGGTATATAGTTAAGTCTCCCAGTGGGGTGAGTTGTCTTAGTCACAGGGTAGAGAGACGGGGTCAGTGGACACCCTTTCTCTGACTGGATCCTAGTTTTTTTTTTTTTTTTTTTTGAGACAGGGTCTTGCTTTGTAGTTCAGGCTGGCCTGAGCTTGCTATGTAGCCCAGGCAAGCCTTGAACTCAGCAATCCTCCTGTCTCTGCCTCCCGAGTGCTGGGATGACAGGCGTGAGCCACCACGCCCGGCTGGATCCTAGTTTTAACTGCAAGTCTCTTTAGTCCTGGACTCAGGCAAAAGAATAAACCTGTGCTTCCTGGTTTCTAGTAGGTCTCCTTTCCTCACTTCATGGTAGACAATACATTTCATATCACATTATAATACTAGTTGTGTCATAGGAGAGGAAATTGAGATATAGAGGTTGAAGAGTGCAGTTTCCTTTCTGTAGGAGTGGTGTTAAATTAGCCTGAAGAATATCACTCACCATATGTGGATTTTGAGGAGCTTTTTTTAAAAAAAATTTTTTTTTTGAGACAGGGTTTCACTTTGTAGTTCAGGCTGGCCCTGAGCTCACTGTGTAGCTCAGGCAGGCCTTGAACTCAGCATTCCTCTTGCTTCTGCCTCCCGAGTGCTGGGATTACAAATTTGAGCCACCAAGCCTGGCATTTGTGGTATGTGGTGTTGATTGCCGGTGGGCATGAGCCCCATATTGTTGTATGTGGTTACCAGGGATTGAACCAGGGACCTTGCCCTTGCTAGGCAGGCGCTGGAACCACTGAACTAAATCTCTGGCTCCCTTTAAATTTTTTTTTGAGACAGGGTCTAATTTTATAGTTCAGGCTGGCCCTGAACTTACTATGTGGCCCAGACCAGCCTTGAACTCACAGCACTTTGCCTTGTGAGTGCTGGGATTACAGGCATGAGCCACCACACCCAGCATTATGGTATGTGTTACTGGTGATTGAACTCAGGACTTTGTGCTTGCAAAGCAGATACCTGAAGCACTGAGTGAAATGCCTGGCCTTGGGAAGTTATTTAAGACAAAGAAAAACCCGCTATATCTTGTCTTCAAAACTCAGTTCTTTTTCCTTCTTAGAAAATCTTACTTATCTAATGAATGATTTTTTTTTTTTTTTTTTTTTTAGGCAGGGTCTCACTTTATAGTTGAGGCTGGCCCTGAGTTCACTATGTAGCCCAGGCAAGGCTTGAACTCAGCAATCCTCTTGCCTGTGCCTCCCAATTGCTGGGATTACAGACGTGAGCCACCATGCTTGGCATTGTGGTGTGTGGTACTGATTGCTGGTGGGCATGAGTCACCATGCCCAGTATTGTTGTATGTGGTTACCAGGGATGGAACCAGGGACCTTGTGCTTGCCAGGCAGGCACCAGAATCACTGAGCTAAATCTCCAACCCTGAGAAAGACCATTTCTACTGTTGAACTTTCTGGACCATGACCTGTAGTACATTTAAGATCAACTGGGAGAGGGTGAGGAGAGGGAGAGAGAGAGGGGAAAGACTTTTATTGTGTCTGTTGCATTTTGGTAGTGTCCATTCTATTTCATTTAAAAAAAGAGTGCTGTAATCTCAGTATTTGGGAGGATCTCAAATTTGAGTATCCCCTTGTGATACCCTTTGTCAAAATTAAAATAAAAAGGGGCTGGGATTTAGTTAAGTGGTACCGTGCCAACCATGGATGCATGAGGGCCCGAGTTCAATCTCTGGTACTGCAAAAAAATATAAATACAAAATAAATTAAAAAGAACTAGGAATATAGCTCAGTGGTAGAGTGCCCTTGAGTATGATCCCCAGTATGGGCTGGGCACAGGTCTTGACACTGAATTGATTTCATAAGATCACACTATGGTAGTAGTAATTTTCACCACAACGGCTGCTCTTATGTATCCCACTATCAAAACTCTAGTTCTTCATAGTTGGCTAGGAGAAAAGCAATCTGTTTATTTGATTGTTTTTATTCATATCTCGGGTAAGAAGGCAAGAATTACATACTTGTTAAAAAGTCAGGCCTCATCAAGCATGGTGGTACATGCCTGTTCTTCTAGTACTCTTGAAATTCTAAGGGAACAGGATTGCAAATTGTAACCTACCCTAGGCAACTTTGCAACTTACCAAGGCTCTGACTCAAAATAGAAAGGGATGAGGTATAGGTCAGTATAAAGGTTGTAAGTTCAATCCCCAGTACTGTTTTGTTGTTGTTGTTGTTTTTTGAGACAGGGTCTCACTTTGTAGTGTAGGCTGGCTCTGAGCTCACTATGTAGCCCAGGCAAGCCTTGAACTCAGCAATCTTCCTGCCTCTGCTTCCGAGTGCTAGGATTACAGGCATGAGACACCATGCCCAGCACTGTAGTGTGTAGTACTGATTGCTGGTGGGTGTGAGTCACCATGCCCGCTATTGTTGTATGTGGTTACCAGCATCAAACCAGGGACCTTGCATTTGCCAGGCAGGTACCCAAACCACCCAGTACGGTTTTAAGAAACAGTAGAGGACTTATTTACTCTGAAAGAGGGAAATTGAGTAGAGAATACCTTTGAAGGGGTCAGATGATCAAAGAGGTGAGCTAGTACTTAACTTCTGAGTATTAAAGGCCGTCCTTGGGTAAGACTTGTGATGTTTATTTTTGCTATCCTACATCACACTCCACAGCCATAAACTTGTGCAAACTGCCTCCAAGACTTTCTACTGTCCCCACATCCTGAGGCTGATTGTAATGAGCAGTAGAGGATTCATTGGCTGGTGCATCCCAAACATTGGCTGCCCACTTGTTTGACTTCTTGTCACTACCCATGTTTATACCCCCTGCCTACAGCTATTACCACTGTATAAGGTAAACTCTGTATCCCTGAAGCTTGCAACTCTGGAATTCTACTCTCTGAGTCAGAGTCCTTAAATGATTTTCTAGTAAAGATCTGGTAGTCTGTTGAAGCCTATGGACTCTTTCTCAGAATAATGTTCTTAAATGCACAGAAGTACTTAGGATTGGTATGGAAATCAATCATGCTGAAATTAATTCTCAAGATGTTAAATTTGTATCTGGGTATAGTCCAGATCTATAATCCCAGCTTTCTGGGACACTAAGGCTAGAATATTGCAAGGTCAAGTCTAGCCTAGCCTATCATAGACAGTTCAGTGACTTAGTGATACTCTGCCTCAAAATTTAAAATGTGAAAAGGGCTGGAGGTATAGCTGAGTTCAAAGGTCCTGAGTTCAATCCCCAGTACTGCAGTCAGTTAGTCAATTTGTGATATAATATGTGCTTTTAACTTATCAAATAGCAAGGTCTATCAGTCTAGTAACTCATTATTTTCAAATAGTAAAAAGATAAATAGTAATTCAAGGTAAGTGTAATGGCTGGGTGTATAATCCCACCACTCAAGAGGCTGAGGCAGGAAGATTGCTGTGTGTTGGAGGCCAGCCTCAGCTACATAGTAAGACTTTGTCTCAAAAAACAAACACACTCTGGATGTGGTGGCTCAGGCCTGCAATCACAGCACTTGGGAGGCAGAGGCAGAAGGATTGCTGTGAGTTCGAGGCTAGCCTCAGCTACATAGTGAGTTCAGGGCCAGTCTGAACTACAAAGTGAGACCCTGTCTCAAAAAAAAAAAATACAAACACACAGGTATGTGTAATGATAATAAAGTGATACGAAAATATTGGAGATCTCTATTGGTCACAGAGTCAGAGAAATTGCTAACGCTACCTACTATGATTATTACTTACATTCATGAATAAAATGTTGAATTTTAATTTAGAACTTAGCGAAGATAAACATGTAGTATTTATTCCACACCCCTGAATTTTATCATGAGATTGGTGGGCACAGTGTGACAGCCTGTGCTGCTAGCTCAACCTGCTCAGGCTCTTGCTGCTGCTGTATGGTTTCTTTGATCTTAACAATTTTTTTCTGTTCTCTTCCCCGTGTTCTTTGTCTTTCAGCTTCTTCCTGGCTAATATTTCTTTCTCTCTGCAGAATAGACCTTCTAATCTGTATTTTCAGCAGCTTTGCTAATTTTGTTAACTCCTTGTCTCCATGGTGTGTAGCTGTACCTATATGGCAAGACGCCTGGTGTATCCACCCCACCCCAGCCTGTTCTTTTGTCCATCCTTCCAATCGTAGCTGTATTTTAGGTTGTTGGCATCCTGTTCTGAGCTGTGACTGCAACCTTTGCTCCCACTGAACTGATAACCCTTCACAGGCTGACTCAGCCACTCTGCTGTCCTTCCTATGTACTCCGTGCTCTAATATCTGTGGACTGCCGGTCCCCTGTCACTCCCCAGTGTACCTTATTTTGTTGGTGCAACTCTGACCCTATGTAATGCCTGTTCCTCCTCCTAGAATATACTTTGGTCCTGTGTATGGAAGTGCACTGTAATCCCTTTCTGAGGTCTGTGTCATTTTAGTTGACTATCACTGTCTTTGCTATTAGAAGAGACAGGGATCTTTCTCATTTGTGTAATTCTCATATGATAGGGTACCTAGCATGGGACAAGTAATTATTAAATTATTAAATGCTTGTTAAATGGCTGCTGGATTGCTTCATTGCTGGTTAAATGAACGAAGGCTTCTGTTGAGACCTGAATTGAGTGGCAGTTCTGATGAGGAGGGTTAATTATAATGATCCTAAACTGCTCTTTTATTTGAGAGGCAGGGTTGTGGTTGTGGTATTATTTTTATGAGTCCTGTTAATGTGTTTTTGTCTTTATGTTCTTTGATGTAGCAGAGATACTTGTGTTTAGCAGGGAGAATAAATTCTGAGCATCTCTGTAATTTAAGACAAGTTGTATAATACCTGCTGCTGTGTGTTACTAAGGAACAGTTGTATGGAATTGTTCTGTTCTTTTGTTTTGCTTCTCAGTATCAATAACATTGGCCATTTCCCTGTGAATCATTAAAGGCAAAATGTGAAAGGAGAGGGGAACCTTTCACACTTCAGACCATTCAGAGGGCAAGGAACATAGCATCAGGTATCTGGAGCAGTGTTCCCTCCCAGCCAGGAGATCACAGTTGTTGCAAGGAGCTTCTGCGTCCACAACTCACATATTATTAGCATTAAATTATAAACATAAATCTTAACTTTTGTCTCAGATTTTATCTCTGTAAAATACAAATTTATTTAACTGAGTTAATGGTAGTTATTTCCTCTGTCAGTGGGTGAAGAGCAAATACCATGCTGTGGAAATTCACAGTATCTTTATTGTTGTCCTTTTTTTTTTTTACATTTTATTGGTACATTACATATGCACATCACAATTACACTCCACATTGAGAATTTGTACCAGTATATGACACAACTTAATTCTCATTTTTCCCCCTCCCCTACTCACCCTACCTCTCCCCACTCCTATATACACAAGCATTGTTTCCTTTTTATCCCATCAATTGTTTTCTTTCTTCACTATTTATCCCTAAGCCCCATTACCCTTTGAATATTTACTATTTCACAATATCAGTCATGCATTCTAGAACACATTTATAGCTTCAGTTTCTCATATCAGAGAAAATATATGATACTTGCACATCTGTGACCTATTTATTTCACTTGTGAGTATGTCCTGAAGGTACATCCATTTGAATATAAATGATTCAATCTCATTCTTTATGGCAGAGTAATACTCCATTTTATTAAAAAACCACATCTTCTTTATCCAATCTAGAGTTGATGGGCATTTGGGTTGTTTCCAAGATTCAGCTATCACAAACTGAGCTGCTATAAACTTGGGTGCACATATGTCGCTCTGATATGGCTCTTGTAATTCTTTTGTATATATCCCCAGCAGGGGAATAGCGGGGTCAAATGGAATCTCTAATCCTAGTTTTTTAAGGAATCTCCACACTGATCTCCATAATGGTTGTACTAGTCTACATTCCCACCAACAGTGGAGAAGGGTTCCTTTTTCTCCACAACCTCGCTAGCATTTGTTGCTGGCTAATTTTGAAATAGCTATTCTTTGTGGAGTAAGATGAAATCTCAGAGTTGTTTTCATATGCTTTATTACTGTCCTTATAAAGGTTGGGAACCAAGATGACAAGTGTTTTTTAATTTAAAAATACTGTGGAGGGCTATACATAATGGTAAAACACGGGTTTGTTTGGTTGTTTTTCTCCCCTTATTACTAGGGATTCAACCTCAAGGAACTGAACTATATCCCTGGCCTTTTATTTTGAGACAGGGTCTTGGTAAATTGTCTGGGCTGGTCCCAAACTTGTCATTCTCCTGGCTCAGCCTCCCAGCCTGCTGGGACCAGAGGTGTGAGCTACCATGTTTGGTTTATTTTCTTGAAAGGCAGTGTCACCTTGTTGTAGCAGATCAGCCCTGTCATATTTTTTTTAACTTCCTTAAAAATTGATTTTATTGGTATATTTAATAGACACGTTATGATCACAATTGACATTGAGAATTTGTGCCAGTACATGACACAACTTAATTCTCACTTTTTCCCCATTTCCTTGCCCCCCAAGTCCCCCAAACCCTGTATACATAAGCTTTGTTTGTGTATGTACATACATAAACAAATGTGCTTTGTTTCCTCTTTTTTATCAGTCTTTTTCTTTTCCTTCTTTACTTACCCCACTCCCCCTCTTCTCTGAATATTTTCTTAGTATTTGACAATACCTATCATACATTTTGGAACTCATTTACACCTTCAATTCCTCATACAGTAGTTACAGTATTTACACATCTGTGTCTTAGCCCTGTAATATATTTGGCCTTATCAGCTAGGGTCAAGTTTTATCTGCTTAGAATACCAATGTTTACATGTGTGGTGTTTGGAGATTTGTTCATTCAGTAAATATTATCAAGCAGTTAGCATGGGATAAGACACAAAATGGAAAAAGACAGTGGCCCTGCTGAGCTCACAGACTCATACGAAGGCCACAGAGTACAGAAATGCAGCGTAGTCATAAGCCCTAACAGGTGAATCTAGACAAGTCTTGGAAGTGGGGGATAGAAAGAGGGATGTGAAGCCATTGATGGCTTCCTTGAGATACAGAGTTAGAAGAAAGATGAGGGATTTTGGGGGTCAAAGGTAGTCTGTTCTTTGTCTGAAGTATTCCAAAAGAAGTACTTTATAAAATTCTGTGACAGCCTTGTGAGCTTTTACCCTGGTTTATTTTGTGTGATCGAGTCTCAGAAAGACTGTCTGTGGTATGGTTTTTTCATGCCCATACCTAGTAAATAGCTGAGTCCGAATGGGGACAAGCTTTTGCAGCCCAGTCCTTAGCAGTCCACCATATCACATTACCTTTTGAGGGCTTGGCTGAGGAATGCATTTTTTCACCTCCTTTCTTAAGATGGAATGAATTTGTGGCAGAAATGCTAACGTGTGAGACCTGGAGTTAAATTGACTTGTGTGTGAATTCCAGTTTTTACCACTTCCTAATTGTTCAGTCTCAGAAAAGACATGTACCATATTTCTTTGGATCTAAGTTGCTATTCATTGGAAGATAGATGTTTTTAGAAATTAGAAAATGCAAAAATGTGTGTTATACTACAATAAATACAGTAATCTCTAATCATAACTTTCATTATCTGGAGAATGGGGTTGATGATAATAGTTCTTACCTAATGGGCTTATGACGAGGAATGGGATCATATCTCAAGCCTTGAGGGTGTCTTACCCATATTTAATGTTCTTACAATTTGTGCCTTACCATATTTAAATGTCAGTTCCTGTTATTTTATTTTCATTATTACAGTGTTGTACCACAGAATTTTTATATAGGAAAAATAACTTTCAGATTAAAAGAACAAATGTTTTAAAAGAATCAAAGTCAACCCAGTGAGCGAGCAATGTAGGAGGTAACAGTTCCAGCCCAGTGTCCAGTTCACACCTCGGTGTCATTTTCTGAGTGCTTGGGCAGAGCAGCTTATTTAACTTGTTGAACTCAGTGCCTGCATCTGTACAGTGGTATAAAAGTTGAGTATCTGAAATGCTTGGATCTAAAAGTATTTGGAATTTTTTTGGATGTAGGAATATTTGCACAAACTTTGCTCACTGAGGATTTCTGGTCCAAACTGTCTCTAAAATCTAAAACTTTGAGTACAAATTTTGGATTTCTGGGGCCCAGAGATTTAGCTCAGTGGTTTTGGCGCCTGCCTAGCAAGGACAAGGTCCCGAGTTGGATCCCCCACATACCACAAATACCACAATTTGGGGCGTGGTGGCTCATGTCTGTAATCCCAGCAATCAGGAGACAGGGAGGAAGATTACTGAGTTCGAGGCTTGCCTGGGCCACATAGTGAGCTTAGGGCCAGCCTGAACTACAGAGCAAGACCCTGTCTCAAAAAAGTAAAGAAAAAAAAATTGGATCTCTGATCATTAGCTTAGGAATGTTCAAGCCTGTAGTATCTTGCAGAGTTATTATGAAAGTTATCAATAATGTCTGTAAAGGGTCCAAAACAGTGCCTGGCAGGTGTTATGTGTAAGATAGATAGCCCACACTGTTACTATTGAAACATGTAATTAAAATGCCACAAATGCTTGCCATGTGTGCCTTCATTAGCAAATTATTTCATTAATTAAATGAAATTTTGCATATAGAGGATTTAACTCATTTCCTGACACAGTAATTGCAATCGATTTAGCTTATCATTGTCACTGTGGAGTAGCTGTCAGGGGCTAATCTCCCCCAGTAGAGCTTCCACAGTGTCTGAAGGTGCTTTGTTGTCACAGCTAGGGGAGTGCTGCTGGGCTGCTGCTGAACAGTTTGATAAATAGCCCTACACGGGAATTACCCAGCCCAAATGTCAGCATTGCCAAGGCTGAAAGGCTGTGCTCTGTAAGCATGATTTTCAGCGACAAAGTCCAGGTTTTAACCTTACTATTTCTCTTTGGATTCTGGATTTCTGGAGTAAACCTTTGTTTTAATTACAGTAGACCAGGGAATCTCACAGCTTTGTGACATGGGCAGTTTTTCATGATACTGAGAAATATTCAGGACAGCAATCAGAACTTTTATCTCTATTTTGGTTTTTATTCATGTACTTCTGCATGTAAACATAAATAGGAAAACTGCCTGTTTTCATAATCATAGCTCTTATTTAGGCTTTTATTAGTGCCAGAATGTAAGACCTTAGAATTAGACCTTTAAATTTTTCTTAAAGAGTATATTATTCAGTAGTGTTTTATACTAATTGTTGCTGTTTTCTCTTTTCATCATTTGGGATATTCTTTTTTTTTAATTAATTAATTTTTTTTTGAGACAGGGTCTTGTTTTCTAGTTCAAGCTGGCCCTGAGCTCACTATGAAGCCCAGGCAAGCCTGGAACTCAGCAATCCTCCTGTCTCTGCCTCCCGAGTGCTGGGATTACGGGCATGAGCCACCATGCCCAACACTTGTGGTATGTGGTATTGATTGCTGGTGGGCGTGAGTCACCACATCCAGCATTGTATGTGGTTACCTCAGGGCCTTGCGCTTGCAAGGCAGGCGCTTGGAACCACTGAGCTAAATCTCCGGCCCAGTTGGATGCTTTTTTAATCTCACAACTGAGTATGTATTTCTCTTCTCTCAACCTTGGGGTACACATTGACTATTATTAGCCATTGTTTCCTATGTTTAAGTTATTCATATACTATCTCTATAAATTTGATCATAATTGTTTCAGTCCACATATTTTTGTCATGTTAGTCATGTTTTATTTCTCAGAACTTGCTGATTCAGCCTCCCAAGTGCTGGGATTACAGCCATGTGCTACTGCCTGGCTTTAACTCTCCCTCTCTGTCTTTCTTTCTGTCTGTCTTTCTTTCCTTCTTTCTCTTTCTTTCCTTCTTTCTTTCTTTCTTTTTTTCTTTCTTTCTTTCTTTCTCTCCTCTCTCTCTCTCTCTCTCTCTCCCCCCCCTCCCCTTCCTTCCTTCCTTTTTTTTTTTTTTTTTAACAGTACCAGGATCAAACTCAGGGTTTGTGCTTGCCAGACAAGCACTGTGCCACTGAGTTACCTCCCTGGCCCCTTTAAGTCATTTTTAACCTAAATTTATTTGAAAAATATTCTTTTGCAATTGTAAAAGGAAAACTGGTGTGACTTGATACAAATTGAATACAATTTCATAGTCCCTTATCTCAAAACATCATTTCAGAATTCAGATTTTTTGGATTTAAATTGCTGTGTGTGTATGTGTGATATGCTGTGCTGTGTATCACATTCCTCATGGAAGCTGAAGTACAACCCCCGATCAGGGACATGAATGATTTTTCTCTGGTAAGCAGCTAACTGTCCGTAATAAGTGAGACTAAATTATAACTAGAATGAATGTGTTAGGGCAGTTTAGGTTTACTGCCAGGTGATTGCAGCCCGTGCAAGCTTTTGTCACCGAAGCAGTTACAAAGGTATTTTCAGGAATATTGGGACTTCACAGTTTAGGATAAAACAGTTTAAAGTAGTAAAGTGAGTAATTTTAAATTCTGGCTACATACTGTTGTTTGCTGAAGTTCTTGAACTGGAGGCCTCCTTGTCAGTTGTTGTAAAAGGAGAACAGTGAGGGTTAGAGCGGTGTTAAGGACATGTCAGCCTCAAACAAGCTTTCTTAAGAGTCCATTGGAGGGGCAGAGATTTAGTGAAGTGGTGCCAGTGCCTGCCTACTAAGTGCAAGGTCTCTGGTTCATCCCTGGTGACCACATAAAACAACACCGGGCATGGTGACTCAGGCCCACCGGCAATCAGTACCACATACCACATTGTGGGGCATGGTGGCTCATGTTTGTAATCCCAGCACTCAGGAGGCAAAGGCAGGAGGATTGCTGAGTTCGAGGCTTGCCTGGGCTACATAGTGAGCTCAGAGCCAGCCTGAACTAGAAAACAAGACCCAGTCTCAAAAAGAAAAAAGAATCCATTTGAACTCATGTATTTTTTTATTTTTTTTTTGACCAGTTCTAACTTTATGGAGAAGGATTGGTATTTTATTTTATTTTTTTAATTGAATTCTTTATTAATATATTTTATATACAGCTCACAATCATGCACAACATTGGGGAATTTGTACCAGTGGTATTTTATTTTTTTTAACTTTTAAAGTTTTGTTATTATTATTCTTTTGGTGCCAGGGATCAAACTTGGGACCTTGCACTTTCGAGATAGGCATCAGAATCATTGAGCTAAGTCCCCAGCGCATAAGTTTGTTGTTTTAAAGCAATGTGAGGGCCAGGTGTGGTGATTTACAACTATAATCCCAGCACTGTGGGGAGATGGGGAAGGTAGATTTCAAGTTTCAGTCAAGCCTGGACAACTCAGCAATTTAACAAGACCATCTCAAAATTTAAAAAAATAAGGCGGGATGCCCAGAGATTTGGCTCAGTGGTTTCAGCACCTGCCTAGCAAGCGCAAGGTCCCTGGTTTGATCCCTGGTAACCACATACAACAATACCAGGCATGG
The DNA here is from genome assembly GCA_004025085.1 of Thryonomys swinderianus. Classification (NCBI taxonomy): domain Eukaryota; kingdom Metazoa; phylum Chordata; class Mammalia; order Rodentia; family Thryonomyidae; genus Thryonomys; species Thryonomys swinderianus. Next base: position 13,315 of record PVIC010046186.1, read on the forward strand.
TGGCTCATGTCCACTGGCTATCAGTACCACATACCACAAATGCCAGACTTGGTGGCTCAAGCCTGTAATCCCAGCACTTGCAAGGCAGAGGCAAGAGGATTGCTGAGTTCAAGGCTTGCCTGAGCTACACAGTGAGCTCAGGGCCAGACTGAAGTACAGAGTGAGACCCTATCTCAAAAAACAAAGGGCCAGGAATGTAACTTAGTGCAGAGGCTTTGTGATCAATTCCAAGTACAAAAATTAAAAGTAAAAATAAACCCAGATAAGGTTGTGCATACCTATATTCCAGCTACTTGGGAAGTTGGGTGTGTGAATCACCTGTTCAGGGCCAGCCTACACAACATAATGAGATGCTAGCTCAAAATAAAATAAATATTTGAAGGGCTAAGGTTGCTGCTGAGTGGTACAGCACTTGCTTAGTTTGCCCAGGCCCTGGGTTCAATCCTTAGCCCACAAAGTAACATCTAAATAAATAATGAAAACATGTAGTTTTGCATGAATTTTCAACAAAAAGTGTGGACATGCATCTTTGAGGTTTGTTTTATTGTTTTTTTTTTTTTTAGCCTTAACTGAATATAGTAAATAATTCCGATTTTAAAAAATGTTCTGCCTACAATGGTAAAGGAAAGAGACTTGCCAAGATAATTATTTAGGCAAATCAAATGAGTACAGATAAGAATACCATAGACTAGCTCTATAGAAGTGTAATACATCCACCTGTATAAACGTACATTTCTGGTAGTTAACAGTATTCAGGTGAAATTAATTTAATAATTTAACAATTTTAATACAGGATATTTAAAGTGTTATCACATAATCAAATGTAAATTAATGAAATATTTTATATTGCTTGTTTCCCAGAGTCTTAGAAATCCTGTTTCTATTTTTCACATGACAGCATATTTTAGTTCACAGCTGTTACATTTCCAGTGCTCAGTCATTACCTGTGGCTGGTATTATTATTATTATTATTATTTTTTTTTTTTTTTTTTTTTGCTTTTGAGACAGGGTCTCGTTTT
>PVIC010046187.1:0-14335 GCA_004025085.1 Thryonomys swinderianus
TGTGTGTGTGTGTGTGTGTGTTGCTGCATGTAGAAACTATGCAGGATATGCAGTGAACAGATAAGTGTGTGAATGATGAGATTCAGTGGAGGCCAACCAAATGAAATAGCTGAACTTTATTTTGCAAGAGCATGAGCTTTGTATTCTGAGCTTTATATGCAGTGCAGTGAGCTGTCCATCATTTACATTTTGCCAAAGACTCAGAGGCAAGCAGAGAAGTGAAAACTTTGGGTAATGGGCAGAAAGTTTGAAGTAATAATCCTGAATTGTAGCTGAAGATATAGGTTGTGTCTTAGATTAGTTAGGAAAATATATTCATCTTTCCCTGGTTAGTTCTAAATTAGGAACAGGATAAAAAATTAGGGAAGGTGTCGATTATTGATTAAATCCTGGCCACTTGGGCCAAATTTGGAGTTTTTGTCCACTTTCTTGTATTGCCTCTACAGGCAGCTGTCTAGCTTCCTGTCCCTCTTATATCAGTCTGCCTTTTTGAGTTGCTTGATAGAAGTTTGGTTTCATAGTTTGATTGCTGTAGGCTGCAGGGTCAAAGTTATCTTGTTATATGTGGCCTAACTATTGTTCATTAGCATATTCAATCTTCTAGTGTGTACCAAGCTTAGTGCTAAACTGTATTTCCAATCCTCTTGCTGCCCTATGAGAAGGCACTTGAAAAGAGGAAATAGGCCACCCAAAAAGTCTGGTGGTTTGTGTCTGGGTACAAAAGCAAATGTACAGTTAACTCTGGAGTCACAGCTGACCTGACCTATGAACAATTTGGGTAAGAAACAGAATTTTAGTTTTAACTTGTGACCAGTACTATTCTTCAGTTATGACCCAAATGCCAGTCACTTGTGCTCCCACATGGTCTCAGATGCATACTTAACCCTTAAAGAGCTCTGGAAGAAACATTACAGTGTTCTTTCCAGTGTAGGGTTAACTGAGAAATTCTGGACCAATGTTTCTTTAAGGACACTGAGATCTGCTTGTGTACAGGAGAGAGACTTTGAAGACTGGAAAGAGAAGCCTGAGCCTTTAACTGACCAACCTGAGTTATAAGCAGATCTTATGAATGAATTGAGTTTGTAAGTCAAGTATCTACTGTAGTTTTCTCCAAACCCTATGGGTTTAATCACATGCTGTACTATAGTACTGCCTCCTTACTTGCTAAATTAAGTTTAATATGATCTTAGAGTTGCTTCTAAGTCAAATTCACTGACTTAAAACTTTATTGCAGCTTCTCCATTCTCAGTCATGAGCTTAGTTGTTTCCCTAAGACATCTATGTCCTACCAACTCACTGACAGCCTAATTTTAATTTAAGTATAGCAACAAAGCCCTGAGTATGTCCATATTTTATTGCTTAGAATTTTGAAAATTCAAAAGAACTAAGACAAACTACATGGTCGCCTGAACCCTTTGCATGAAACAAGAGCCCCAGAAGTGTTGTATGTCCATATTTTCCCCAAATGAGCCATTTTCCCTTGGAACAATTTAATTTCATGCACAGAGAGAGATTCATGTAGGTGCAGAGAATGCACTATCATGTCACTCACTCATGTCTGCAATTTCTCAGCTTCTCCCTGGTGCTATAGAAATGATTAATTCCTCGGGAAAGAAGCCAAGAAAATCATGAAAATAGCAAAAATATTTCGACTGTAATTGTAGAGCATATAAACTTGTCAGTGAAGTGATGAGAAAACTGCTGGGTTGCTTCTCATTAGTAGCAAAATATTTTATGTATATATGTGATTTTGTTTATGTTTTTATATAGCAGGGTGGAGGGTATAGGGAGGGCTCTGGGCTTAGGTAACCAGTGTTTTGGAGAGAAAATATTTCATCCCCTTTGTTGAGCTTCTTGACTGAAGGATACTGAGCCCTTTGCCAACAATATTGATTGGTTAATATGTATTGAATGTTCCCTGGCGTGAAAGATAGTCAGGTACTTTACAGTGTGTGCCTTATTGACCCCTGATAGTGGTGTTGAAGCTGTTTCAAGAGGCACACGTCTGAGAGACACAAAAGAAGGTATGTGTTCTCACCTTAATAATGACTGTGAACATTGATTGACATCTGAGGGTTTGCCAGGACTTTGGGTAAATGCTGTCATACATGTTTTTATTTAACCTTCACCACAACCAAAAAAGTAGGTATGACCACAATTCCTATTTTGAGAAACTGAGGTTTAGAAAAATTAAGTAATTTACCAATGCCTATAGGCAGTAGGACATAACTCTTGGCCTCACATTGAACATTCTGACTCCCAAGGCTGAGCACTGATCACTAAACTGTAAAAAAAAACAAAGGTCAAAGACAAAAAAAATAGACTTGGAAGATGCTTCATTCTGAGCCTTTCATTTAGATGGTACATCTAGAATCTGAGGGTCTATCAGGGAGTCAGAGAAGGAGAAACATTGATCTGGTTTCTATTCTAAATCAACAATCAATTTGAGTTAACATTTAAGTTATACATTCAGTATTTGGACTCCTTGTAAACTCTCTAATAGAGAGATATTTTCTATAAAGTTTTGGGTGAGAAGAAAATTTGAAAGAACCAAACATCTCCTTTTCTCATATATGGTCCTTATTTTTAAAAAAGAATTGACAAGAGTAAAGATTTTGCTGGGCGTGTGACTCACGCCTATAATCCTAGCATTTGGGAGGCAGAGACAGGAGGATTGCTGTGAGTTTGAGGTTTGTCCAGGCTATATAATGAGCTCAGGGCCAGGCTGAACTACCAAAACAAGACCCTGTCTCAAAAAAAAAGAGTAAAGATTTTATTCTTTGAGATTCACATATAGTCTCAGTTGCCTTTATTATTTTATTTTGTATAAAATCTAAAAACTATTCTTAGGTTATAAGTTACATTAAAAATAGCCCACAAACTGGATTTGACCTAAAACTGTAGGGTGCTAAACCCTGTTGTCAAGGATAAATTCAAAGTTCATAGGAGAAAGTGAATTGTCTGCAGTCATACAGTGAAGATCTGAACACAGACTGTCCACAACAGCTTTGTGGGACATTCTTACCAAACTGAGTACTTAACAAATTCACTGTGTACTCAAGTGGATCAGACACAGTCCTATGGACAATGGAGATTCACTTCTATAGTGTGAGCATTGTTGCCTTCTCTAGCAGCTTTGAGTTCATGGAGAGACAAGACTTAAAAGCATAAGTTAACTGGCCAAACAGCCCTCCCCAAAGCAGTACATAAGTCATTGCCAAGAAAGTGGCATTTTAAATGCTGAGTTCCAAGGAAGTAGAGTGAAATGATTTTTTGACATCTCCTAACCAAGGGCAGGTACAAGTTTGATGAATTTCTGGGCAGAAGGATCTGTTATTCTCCATGTCTCCTGCCTACTGAAAAATGGTTTTGAAGCTGTCATGAGGCTGATAAGAAGCACGATTTAGGAACATCCTGCCTTTTTGCTTTGGCCCAGCATCCACATGCTTAACCCCTTTGTACAAGTATTTCAGAGAATTTGAGGGCTGCTTGTACTGATTAGATAAACATCTCTTCCAAGGCCTGACCGCAAGTTTTCTTTTTGGCTATTTCTTCTGTTTGGGAATTTGAGACCTTAGTTTTAGGTGTAGATCTGTCTTTTGGGAAATGAACAGTATTAAGGATAGGATTATGCATATCTCTCTTTACTTGAAATGTTCATTACCTCCATATCATTATCAAGCTGACTCTGTGAGAAGCATAGTTAAGTTTTATTTGAAGGGAAGATAAAATAGATGAGCAGAAGTAAAGTTTGGGTAGGAAGAATAATCCCCCTTAGGAGAAATATGTTTAGAACTAGAAAGGCCTGTTTCTGAAAATATTCTAGCATGAATGGTCTAAATATCTGGACAATTAAATGAAAAAATGTATTAATTTTCATGTATCTCTAAGATTAGGGTTGATAGAGGGAAGAGTTGCCAGAGAATCTTAGGCTACAGTATTACTATCCTGAGCAATTCTGATTTTACCTGATCTCAGAAGCTAAACAACATGAGGCTGGGTATAATCTCAAATGTGCACTAACAGTCTCATGTTTTCAGTACTTGGACTGTGGGGTGTTGGTAGGATCCTATGGGCACTATACTTACCTGTTCATTGATCTTTTGTTGAGTTCTGAGTTGAATGTGCCCTTAAGAGTTGGCATGTGCTTAGAGGAAGTGAGTTATTGATGGTGTGCCCTAGAAGTCTAGTCTTGTTTCTGGATTCTCCCTTCACTCTCTATGCCTTCTGCTTGCCATGGTTGTATAGCTCTGCTTTCCAAGGTCCTTTTGTCTGCCATTTCTGCCTTAATGCCAGAAACCATTGTCCAAACCCTCTGAAACTGTGAGCCAGATGAATTTTACCCCTTTAAATTGCAGGCAACCTAGTAATAGGAAAGTGACTAATATAAAAAAATTGATAATAAGTAAAGATGTTGCTGTGATTTTATATGACCATAGGGTTCAGAAGATTTTAAAATTACTTTTCAGGAGTTTAGAAATACCTCTATGTGCATGCAGAAAGGCTAAAGAAATCTTAGGCTGGCATAAGCAGAGCTCAGTGAAAAGCATGGTCATGAAGCTTCAGATGGGAATGGACTAGAAGCTATAAATGTTACATTCTGGCAAGGATTTTTTCTTCCTGTTGTCCATATTCTAAGATTTTTCTATCAGCCTGATTATAAAGGTGGTATACCAATTAATCTGGTAGAGTTTCAAAGCAACTCAGAGTTCAGCCATGCTGTGGATTCTGTTGGTCACCTCCACCCAGATATAGAGTGAAAAATCAGGTACAAGAATCAGAGTGGAGAGATGAAAACTTTGCAATTTGTCCAGAAAGGATTTGTCCTATAAAGTTAAAGCCAAGAAGAGTATGATTGCTGAAAAGATAAGGACCATTTTAAAAAAAACTTGGGACAATAGAAAAGTTGGTTTGAGGGTATTTCAGAAATCGGCTAGAACTCACCTATGAAAGGCACAAGAGTTTAAAAATATAAAGTTGTTTGAAAGACTTTGATGTAAGAAAAGACTTCTGGTAGAGCACCTTGCTCATCCAAGGCTGCCTTGGAAAGTATTTATCACAGTTCAGCCATCCAGGACCTCATAGGCCACTGTAGCCATATTTTATGTCTTCCTGCTTTAAAATTGACTTATTCTAACTAAGTCACTGGTCCAGACAGGACTGACAAAAATTGTTTGTTAATCCCTAAAAGGCAAATACATATTGGGTGCAATATTTTATTTCCAGTACTATTTAGAGTTTGGTAACTTATCAGTAAAGAAAACAGAGCATGTTCCCCACTCTCTATGAGCTCATCAAAATAGGCACTGAAATGTGATATAACATTTTCAAGGTACAAATCCAGGCATTTGTTTACTACATGAGCAACATTATTTCCCTTCACCAGTTCCCTATATTTCTTAACTTTCTTGTTGCTGCAACAATAATCGACACCTACAGTTCTGAGGGGGGAAAGTTGATTTGGCTCACAGTTCATAGAGGGTTCAGTATGTACTCAGCTAGCTCCAAGTTAGGGTGTCATGGCAAAAGGTCAAGGAAGAAGTGGTGGCAAGATGTGGGGAGACAGATTAAGGGGGGAGGGAGATATGCCTTCCAGGCCATATCTCCCATGGCTCATCTCTCCCCCCAATATCACATTTATTCCATTAATATGTATCATGTCCCCATGAGACAATCACTTCCCAAAAGCCCTACCTGTGAAAGCATGAAGCTTTGAGGAAACATCTTGATATAAATCATAACATCCAGTTTCAACTGCTTTCTAAGGAACAAACTGATCAAATCAGAAGCTTGACTTTGGAGTTTCAGAAGATGAGGTGACCTGTACTGCTGAGCCTGTGCACTGGGGATTCTTATGTTTGATGGAGGCAGGTGTTTAGTTCCCTTGGCAAAGACAATGTAGGTAAGAGAAGGATGAGAGTAACTTCCAAAGCAAATGAGCAATCCAGGTGATGTTATGTCTGCTGACCCTCTTAGTATTCCCTCATTTCTTTACACTAACATTGTCTGTGCATCCATTGTTTGTCTCTCTTTTGCAGTAGACTCAACATCCAGGGTAATGATTATGCCTGTCACACATATCATATTCCTGGGGTCTGGCATATAAAATAATGCAACAAGTATGTAATACTGTCATGATATATTGACAGAAATGCTGTGAATATATTTTGCTTTTTCATAATCTGGTGAAGCAATTTATAATTTGTACTTTATGAACCATAGATTATATGGTTGTCAATAGGTGTAACATTGAGAGCCTGCATGAATGGTTTCAGTGACCTCTGTCAATACATGTGTTTCCTTGAAGGTCTTCCACAAGTCTTGCTGCACAGGTGACATGGCAATACAGTGTGTCAGACTCACATGAAGGGTTATTAAACATGTATCTATGGACTTGGCCTCTTAAGTCTGTTTCAGAAGGCCTCAGGTGGGCCTCAGAATTTTCATTTTTAACAAATTCTCAAGAAATGCTGATGCTAGTGGTTCTGCTGATATCTTTTGAGAACCACTAGAAAGGTTTGTTTTTGACTCTTAGAAATAAGATATAGTTTCTACCATTTCCCAGCTGCAGTCTGCTAAAAGTTTGCTTGAACCTGGAGTTTTGCCTATCTTGAGGATGCTAACCTATTTTATACTTAGGTACCAGTGAATTATAAATTAGGGCTTCCACACTGTAAAAGGAATATTGGGCATAGAACTATTGGAAGCATAAATGTGTTGCTGCTGATTGAATTTAAAGATCCTTTCAAAAAAATAGTGATAAGAATCCCATAGAAAAAGACCAGGCAAGTCGCATGCAGCAGGCTCACACAGTCAGTCCTGGAAAGAATGGACCCAGGTGTGATTAAACAGTGCTCAGGCCTGCAGCTTTCCTGCCATCAAAACCATACCAGAAGCCCATGGAAACAGACTGGACAAGTAGCATGGTGGTGGTGGTGGTGGCGGGGTGTTTGCACAGTGAATCCTGGGCATAAGGGCCCCAGACAAAATTAATGCTCAGGCCCACAGCTTTTTTGTGACCAGGACAAGATGAGAAGGCCTTAAAATCTCCATTTAATGAGACACCACCTACGTGTCTGTCAACACGATGTAAGTGAAGCAGCAGTACTGGAGCCTAGGCAGAAGCCTTCAGTGAGTTCTTCCACCTAGTCCACCATGTTGAAAAAACACTCACTAGAAGAATCATGGAATCCTGTTGACCTCAGCCATTGGTGAGTTGCTGGAGTCAGTTCTACCTGCAAATCCTGGACTCTTACAGACTTCAAGCCTGCAGAAGCTCATTGAGCTCAACTCAGGGATTATACTCAGAACTTAGACAAGGGATGACAGCTATCTCCCTGTGACTAATCAACATTGACCTGCATGCTGTTGTCTACAGGAGACAGTAGATCCACACCATGCAGGGCCATCTTGGTAGTATTTTTAGCTTTATTTTGTTGTTGTTGCTACTGTTTTCTTTTTCTTTTCTCTGACCTTTTTTCATTTTTCTACCCTGCTCTTGCTGAATCTGTCCAACTTCTGATTTTTTGCTCCTCTCAACTGCTCTTATTTTTACAGAAGATGGAAAATAGTCTCCTGTTTGTCCACTGCTGCTGGGTATCCCTATTCTCCACTTGTTCCCTTATCTTCTCCTGTCCTATCAGAATCAGTACCTAGAAGTTAAAGGGTTTCAGTTAGAGTTTTCAATTAGGGCTTTCAACCCTAATTTCTCTTCTTTCTGTATTATTATAGGAGAGTGTACAAAATTTCTAGTAATCCTGTGCTTCTTCATTGATTCTGTATTATATTTGTCTCTTTTGTCTCTGTTATCTTCTAGTATCTATAAGGTTCTCATGGTCTGTGTAATCTCTATAGATCCTTTAACCCTATTTCTAAACTCTCCCTCTCCTTGTGTCTCTCTACCTCCCTATCTCACTGGTGACCTTTTATTCCCAAAAGGTAGTGTTGCTATATTGAAGGACCTGTATGTTTTAAACACATTTCTGATTAGTTCTAAATTTTGGCATATGGCCACAGATGTAGCTCATGAGGTTAAAGGCATCAGGATAATAGTTCCCAAAGGTTATCGTTTTCTGTGCTGTGTTTTATACTGTTGATGATACTGATTGTATTATATCAACAAAGATAATATGATTGTTCTGTTCAAATACCTCCCATGGTGTGCTTAAGGGCCATTACAGATCCAAGGAAGACAACCCAGGAAGTAGCCGTCTCCTAAGGGTTCCAAATATCAGGAATAAAGGGGCTTGCAACAAACATTGTCCAGACAGCAGGCAAGGAATTAAATCAATAACATCAGCAACAACAAAGGAATAGAAATAAGGAAACATTTTAAAACCCAGATGCAAAGATCATCACCCCAGGGGAATCAAGGGAAAAGGGAAATAAAGCAAACTGAAGCTCAATCACCAGGACTCTCTGAGATGGTAACAAAAGAAGATCTAGTAAAATGGAAATCAGAAATAATCTGTAAGATGAAAACAGAGATACCATCAATAGTTAAAAGATATGATTAATAGTCCTAAAGAGAGCCCAGAGACATGATAGAATTTGAGATAACAAAAGCAATAGAATGTATTAAACAGTTTCAAACAGAGTTCCAGATGGTTAAAAACTCCAACAAAAGTTTGTGAAGTAGGATGAATGAATGCAATAATCGAATTTCAGACTCGGAAGATAGGATTGCAGCCAATGAACAGGAAAGAAATAGTGTATGGAGAATGGCAAAAGACTATGAGAAATCAATCCAATAGCTCCTAGATAATACAAAGAAAAATAGTGATAATATTTTGGGTGGAGTATTAAAAAAATCAGCTACTTCCAATTATAAAATGGCTTTAATTCCAACCTATGTTGCCTGGAAAATAACTTATAAACTATTTTAAATGTTTATCAGCTTTATGAGCTGCAGTACATACATGAGTTAATGAGATCAGAAGTGTCCACACTTTTTCCATAGCATCTTCAGGGAATAACCAAACAAAAGATCAGATTCCCAGAGCACATTTTAGACTTGCTAGACTTAGTTCTGAAGATTATGATGCTGGGGAATATATACTTTTAACAAGTACTCCAGGTGATAATGGCCAGGCATAACTATAACTCACTACATATCTTACCTTGGATATTAAAAATTGCTGTATTATATACTACTGAAGTAAGTTCTTCTTAATCAGAGGACAAGTCACACAATGTGGAGTCTGTACAATCCAATCTTGTTCCTTTTTTAGGAGATAAGATTGTATGTGGGATAAACTGGTTGAAGGTTTTATAACTCAGCTACACAAGACTGCATAGTCTGGAGAGGGAAATCTGTAACTGCAGACAGGAGATGATGAATGAGTTGTCAAAACAGAGGGCATCATTCCACTAAGTAACCAGCATTAGTTCTGTTGCTCAAATATTTATTGAGAGGTGTGCTAATGAGAGCAGCATGTGTTCCCTGCTTCTGGAGGGCCTTTAGTGTTGATAAACATGGAAAGAGTGATTGGGGCCTTTAGCCTCATGTAAATCATGTACATATATCTATTTGAGTCCCTGCTTCCCATTCCCATTTCTAGAATTTCTAGAAAAGGAATTGTTAGATCATATGGTAATTCTGTGTGTAATTGTTTTTGGTACTTTCCACTGCTTTGTCATAGCAGTTGCCCCATTTTATAGCCATAATGTTTTTACAAGGTAGCAGAAAATTTTCATTTCTACAAAGATTATCTGTGTATTTTTAAAATAAGCATTTCAAAAACATTAAGGGTAGCTATTCTGGGGATTTAGTTGTTGAGTGTTTGGGGTTTTAAGGGGGTACAGGGAATCAAACTCAGGAACCTGTGCTTGTGAGTCAGGTACCAGAACCACTGAGCTAAATCCACGGCCATATGTGTGGCTCTTTTGGGCCAGAGTGCAACTGAAATCCATGACTCACTCACTCTTTTCCCCATCTTCCCTTGTTAATCCTTCCACTCCTCATTCTCAGTGAGGAGATTCCACAGTACCCCATTTCTGCTGTTAGAGGAAGAAATTGAGAGGAGACGCTTCAAGCCTGAAGGCCCCATTACAGTTGGCTCACAATGTGCCCCTCTGAATCACAGCTTCTCTACTCCCAGTATGGTTTCCCATAATCTTGCTGTGGTACCCCAAAGGAAGACCTTCTGCTATTAGAGAACATTGGCTTTGTTATGGTTGAGCAAAGGCCTGGGGCAAAGGCACTGGGGAGATCTAATCTCAGCTTTGCTCTGTATTGCATCACAGCCCCAGGCAGGTCATTTAACCTCCAGTTTCTTATATTTTCTGACTCACTGAAATGATTGTAATGACCTCCCTTTGGAGCCAGCAGTAAGGAATATATAATAATCAGCTAAAGGAGGTTTCCAAGGTCTTTTGCTAGGTGTTCACTCAGCTGTAAAAGACTTAGACTTTCTTGCTTCAGTGTCCCCCTGAACACATCTAGAATCCCAGTTCTAGTTACAGAATTACTCTTAGATAACTTTCCAGCTATACTGTGAGAGTTCTTCTGTGACCCTTGCAGTTAAACATCTGGTTTATGAATGCTTTTTCTTTTGGCCTTTAGGGAAAAGATGGAAAAGCAAGTGGAAGAGAGCGACATAACACTCCCTGATAGCTACTCTGCCTTGGAGTAGTCACAATCAAGCACAGACAGTATTGATGGTGTTGCTCCTGTTCCCTTCCTCTGACCTGCCTTGGAATGTGTGCAGCATCTTTATTTGCTGCCTGTGGTGTTTCACCTCTTTAGCCCCAAATCCCTTCCCCTGCCCCATGACATTCAGTACAGCTGTTGAGACAGGCATCCCATGTTTATAACAGCATAACTCATAATAGCTAAATCTTAGCTGTCAACTGATAAGTGGAAAAAGAGAATGTGGTATTCATACACAATGGAGTACTCTGCCATAGAGAAGGATATATCTGAATCATTGTAGGAAAGTGAATAGCCCTTCAGACTGTAACTGAAAGTGAAATAAATCCAGACATACAAGTTTAAATATTTCAGGACAAAGAAAAAGAGGTAATAGGAAACAAAGAGATAGAATTTAATAAAAAATGGGACTGGTAGATAAAGGAAATGAGAAAGGGAGAGAAAGGAAAGGAAAAAAGATAAAAGGAAATTAAAATGTGTTATGTACATATACAACTCCCCAGATTGGATGTGGTCATTATGTAATATAGTCATTTTTACTAAATGCAGACATGTACTAAAAAAAAAGAAATCACAGATTGAAAATGCCCTCTTTTCCCTTCAGCTGTCTAAATCTTAGTCCTCTTTAAAGTGTCAAGACAAATTAGTCAAGGCTTTCTGTGTTTCCTGGCCCTAATATTTTCTTTTCTCTTCATAGTAAATTCTTAAATCCTGTGCCCAGATTTTTTAAAAATTCATTTAGTCGGGCCAGAGATTTAGCTCAGTGGTTCTGGAGCCTGCCTCCCAAGTACAAGGTCCTGAGTTTGATCCTGGTAAGCACATATAATGCTGGGTGTGGTGACTCACAGCCACCAGCAATCAATACCACATACCACAATGGCGGGCATGGTGGACACATCTGTAATCCCAGTACTCAGGAGGCAGAGGCAGGAAGATTGCTGAGTTCCAGGCTTGCCTGGGCTATATAGTGAGCTCAGGGCCAGCCTGAACTACAAAGGGAGACCCTGTCTCAAAAAAAAAAAAATTCGTTTAGTTGATGAATCCTGTGTGATTTAATAGTTTCTTCTTTGCATCTTGCCTCCCCCACCTACAGGTTAGGAGGTAGGACATGATTTCTATCCCCTATATTCCCCCTGAGCCTTTTCCACATCCTTTTAATTTAATGTTTTATGTCAGGGATTAAAGATACCTAAATAATCAAGCAGCATACATTTCAGAATCTTTATTCACTCCTGTATTTAGATAGTTCTGCTGTATTTGGTTGCATCTTTAAGGAAAAAAATAACCCAGGCATAAATTCCTGTTCTCAAGAGAGAAATAATTTTAGCAACAGCTGGACCACGGCATTAAAGATTGAATAACTGTAGTGTGTTTAGACCATGTTCTGCCTATTAGGAGTTCTTTGTACGGTAGGAAATAGCATGACTGCTGAGACCTTGGAGATGGCATGAAGAGGATTGTCAGTGGTGGTGTCCTTCCTTGAAGTGTTGCATTGTAATTCCTGGGCCTTTAACACGGATACCCTTCAGTGGCTTCTCATTTCCCACAGGAAGACAGGCAGCCTCTCAGCGGGGCCCTGCAGCCACTCCGCCCTCCTTGCCTGCCCCTGGCTGCCCTGCTGTGCATCTGGGATGAGTTTTGTGATCATCCAGAAGCATTGCTGTCCTCCAGGGTTTGCTCTTCTCCCATTTCATTGCATGTGATTGCTTGCTGAAGGGCAAACTTTTCTGCAGCTTCTTCCACAATCCTGTTTACTATTGCTTTCTTCATTTCTTCTCTGTTTATAGAAATTTAACTGAGTATTTGCCTATACTAAGCACTTTGTAGAAGTTGTGTCACACTCTAGCCTGAGGAGGTGGACTTTGTCCCTATTTTATAGAGGATGTAGCTGAGGCTTAAGGAGTTAAGTCATCTGCACATGTTTTTATAGCTATTAAGCTAGCATATAAGCCTAGGACTGTTCAAATCCAAACTCCCATGGCTTATGTCAAAGCCCCATTTTACCCTTGGGCTATGTGGCTTCCTGGACCTTCAAAATGCTGTGTGTGCCATCTCTAAAGGACACTCACTCCTTCCGGTCACTGTTCATTCAAATCTGTCCTCTTCATTTGTCTGTGAGCCTCAATGAGGTGGGAACATTTTCTTCAACCTAACAGGTATCTAATGTGTAAAATATTGGACCCACTGGGCATAATAAATTATGAATAAGTTAAAAAAATGGTACAGGAAACAACTTAAAGGAAAGAAATGCCTAAAGGTTATTGTAATCTACTCACAATTCAATTTTGTTCAGTAAAATCAGTACTGGCCTCAGTCAGCATGTCCTGGCCTGAATTTTTGTTTCACTGAATGGTAAAGGAGAAATCCCATTTAGAGTAGGGAAAATAAAGGAGAAAGTGGAAGACAACCATCTCTCTCATAAGTATATTGATTTTATTGCATAACTGATGTTTAGTTCCACTTATTTAACATATATTGGATGAAGTTTGCTTTATGCCATCGTGGAATGTTTCAGGGGAATGGTTTTTAAAATACTCTATTCCCAAAGCTCGTTTTAACAAACACTCCACAGTATGGCATCATCTACAAGTGCAGGAAAGTATATAACACATTCCTTGAAGCAGAGGGTGATGACATTTAATTGTTGATTTGGGGAATATAAATATAAATCCATCTCTCAGAGGGCATAGTAAGAAAGAGAAGCTCTGCAAAATGAATGATATTTTGCATGCCACTTTAATATCCCTGCAGCATGTGGAATTTAAGGTTATACAATCCCATCGCATCCTAACCAATGTCCCTCAGTCTCCTCTTTCCTCTTTGATCATTCCATCTTAAGTAAGAATGTTTCTCACACATGGAAGCACTTGACAGCAGATGAGAGGACATGAAGTAAAATCAAAGTGACAAAACCATCTTCCACCCTCTGGTTTTGGACCTGAAAGACCTGTGGAAAAGCAGCCTGAGAACTTTTGTGTTACCTTCTTAGCTTCTGCCGGATTCCACACTGAGGTTCATTTGTTCCTCACTCCATGTTTTGGACTGACTTCTTCCCCGCCCCCACCCCATTATTGCTTGTTCTAAGGTTTGCTTCACACATTCTCTCCTCCTTTTCCACCCAGAAGGAACAGCCCTACCTTACCCAGGCCAGTGCCTGTTTGTGTGAAGAAGACTGCAGGCTGCACAGGGAAGCTCTGGGGTCAGATTCATTACGTTCAAAGAGTGATTTGGGGGCAGTCCCTCAGCAACCCTGAGACAGTTTCCTCATCTGTAGAAGTTACTACTGGTCCCTGTGTAGCTTCCATTTCTAGTCTCTGCTTTTTTATACTTTCTCCCCAGTGAACAGGGCTTGTACTCTCTTGGTAGTTAGAACACAAACTCCAAAATACATCCAAACTATTTTTACAAATATATTTAGGACTTATTTATTTTTTAAGAAGAACTAAACTTCTTTGACTCCTACTCTGTGTCCTTAAGCCACGCTTACTTTTTTTTTTTTCTTTTGGCAATACTGGGGGGAAATAAAGCCTTCTTCTTTGTCTCTAGCACTGGTACCTAGTGCTGAGTTCTCTAATGACCCTGTCATGAACTGTGAACCATGGACCCATTTTTCACATTCTCTGTCCAGCTATTTTTCCACTTCTTCTTGGATTCTTTTTATTTTTTTTTTTTTTTTTTTTTTTT
>PVIC010046188.1:0-14332 GCA_004025085.1 Thryonomys swinderianus
CCCCCCCCCCCCCACTTCCTCCTTGTTCCCCATCCCCGCGCGGTCCACCGCTGTCCCCCCAGCCACTCACAGTGGCCACTGCAGTACTCACGCCGCACGTGCGGGCTCAGCCTCCGACCCTGGTGAGGGGTGACTCCGGCTTTCTCTGGCTCCTTGTTCCGAAATCCACAGGAGTCCGAGGGTGCCGGGGCCCTGAGCGAGGAGTGCTGGGTCGATCGCTTGCTGCGCTTGGATGGGATCAGGTGGCGTCGGCGTCTGTCCGCGCAGCTCGGCTCCTTTCGGCTCTGCCCGCCGCCCGCCCCCCATCTCACACGGGAGGCGGGGCGGGGGCGGGGGCCGGCAGGCAGGAGAGCGGGAGAAGAGGAGTGGGCAGCGAGGCAGGTTCCCAGGCTCATGGGTTGTCCTCACGGTCTCTCGGTGGCATCATTAGATGTGAGAATCTTCTTCCAGCGACCGTGCAGAGCCAAGGACCAATGTGGCCAGCACCCTTCTTTCACTCCCCAGAAGAAAACTGAGTCCAGAATGGTGCCTGTATACGCTGGCATTACTGAGCATTGCTGGGCCCCGCCTGTCATCCTTGGGTTGGTGGAGCCTTTCTCCAGGATGGGTTAGAAGTGCAGCTATACTCAAAGACACCTGCACATTTCTTTCCTCTTTCCTTTCCTCCTCTTTCCACCTCTGGCAGAGAAATCTCCAGCTGTGTCCACCTGTGTGCCCTTGTGCCCCCTTCCTTCCCAGCCTGTCCTCCTGCAGCTTACCCACTCTGCTCACTCCTGACCAGAGCTTCCTTCACACTAGAGCCTCTCCACCCAGGTGTCTTGCACCAGGAATCTGAGAACCTCAGTTCAATTCTGATTTTGTTCTTAGGTCTCAGAGTTAAGTTCCTTGAGATCTGTTGCTTCCAGCTGTACACCTGGAGGCTCTGTGTAGACACTCCTTAGCCTTTAGCTCTTAAACTTGGAAGCTGGGCAGCAGCACATCTCAAAGGTATGCCAGACACCAGGAGTCCCACCTTTGGGCTTGTGGCTGACAAGGATCCCTTCGCTGTGGTCCAGGTAAGGCAAGGATCCTGCTGGAACAGGTAGGGGCTGGATATCCCCGTCTATGGCCACACAAACAGTCAGTAGGTGTTATATAAGGATGCTTGTTAAGGAAGAGATAGGACTGCTTATTGCTCCAGTTTTGCACTTTGGGCATGTCATCTTCCCCTTGCCCTTAGCCTCGCCTCTGCACAAACTGGTGGTGGTGGTGGTAGGCACATGTGTAGGGAGTACTTTGGCTGCCTCCCAGGATTACTGGGATAAAATGAGGCACCAACTGGTGTCCCTTTCTGGCCCTAGCTACATTAACTTCTCACCCGTGAGCTCTTAGTTTATTCTGCCATAAAGTCCCCTCCTTCTACCCCAGCACAGTCTGGCTGTGTGGAGCCTCCAGCCTCAGATGACCTGCCCTGGGCTCTCCAGTTACCAGAAGCAGAAAGAGCCTGCCTTCGGTTTAGAAATGATTCTGCCTGAGTGGGCTGACAAGCAGACGGCAAAGATACCACTGTTCTTTCTCCTGGGCTGTTATTTCTGGCTTTGACTTCTTCTCTTGTGATGGCACAGGGAAAGGTCAAGATTTGTGTCTACATTTCTTTTTTTTTTTTTGGTACTGGGGATTGAACTCAGGACCTTGCACTTGTGACACAGGCACTGGAAACACTGAACTAACTTCCTGGCAAAGCTCAAAGTTTGGGTAGAATCAAGGGGCCCAGGGATAGGATGGCAGCTAGTCCTGTCCTAGTCCTTTTCTTTTCTCTGTCTCTCTTAAACCTTCCCTTCTTTGCATAAGGTGCCTCATTCTTGTTTCCCTGCTCTTAGCTGATAGATGGTGAAATGGAGCTGGCTGGAGAAAAGATCTGAAGTATATGTGGTAGGAAAGTGGAAAAATCTCACTTGTTTCCCCTCCCTTTACTCCGCACAAACACAGAAACTCAGGCAAGCTGTCCTTGAGATGGCAGAGCTAGTGGCAGAGGTGGCAAGAGGAACCAGGTTGGAGGGACGGGACAGAGAGAAGTGAAGATGGGCAGGAAAGGTTTGCATGTGAATCTCCACCTCTGGCCCCAAGGCAGGTCCTAAGTTTATTTTCTGTTTGTTCGTTTTTTATTTATGTGGAGACAGTCTCACCATGTATTTCAGACTGGCCTTGTACTCACTATGTACCCTATGGTGTCCTTGAATTTGCAGCCATCTTGCTACCTCGGCCTCCCAAATGTTGAGGTTACAGGTGTGCACTACTACACCTGGCCTGCGTTTATTTTCAAGGCCAAAAAAGATGCAAAAATCTACTCCCTTCCTCCATTATTTATCAGTCGCTTTTTGAACATAGGTACTTGAGAGACAAATAGATCAAATTCCTACTTTTTTTTTTTTTTGGTGGAGGCTGGGTTCACATGAAGTTGGGAGAATGGGGTGGGGAGAGAAGGCAAGAAAGATGTAAATACGAATGGTGAAAAAGAGAGCTCCAAGAAAGTAAAAGAAAGCAAGAGAAGGCTTGATGGTGAATACATTTGAGCCAGTTTGGAAGGTGGAAAAAGGGGGCTTTAGTGTCGCCCTTCCCCCAGGTCGGCAGCTGGAGCTTAGCCCGGGCAAGACCGTTCCTCTCCGTGCTCTGATCGCCTTTCAGTCCATTCATCTATGCCTGGGCCGGGGGCGGGCGGGCAGACAATCAGACATTGTTTTATCGCAGGCGTCGGCTCCAACCTCCCGCTTGGTCGCGGGGGAAATAAGTCTCTGGGGACTCCCTGGGGACTTAAGCGTCGCGGCTTGCGACGCCTGGGGAGGGAGTGGGGCCGGAAGGCTGTGGGCAGCCTAGCAGGTGAGACACAGAAACTATCCCCTCGGGGCAGGGCTAGCTGTACTCGCGGCCCAGCCGCCTGCTTTCGGGGTGCTGTAACCCGGTTCTGTCTTACAGACGTTGGACCGGCGAAGCCCCGCGACCCGTGTACTACAATTCCCAGCAGGCTTTACAACTGGGCTGCCCACGGCGCGTCAGTGGCGAACCTACACCCCACCCCCCACGCTGCGTGCGGTGCTGCCGGAAGTTCCGGGAAGTGGCTCCTGGGCCTCGCTCGAGTTTCCGGGTCGATCGCGCGCCTTCTTTCGGCTAAGATGGCGGCCGAACATCCCGAGCCTCCCAAAGGAGAATTGCAGCTGCCTCCGCCGCCACCTCCGGGTCACTATGGCGCCTGGGCTGCCCAGGAACTTCAGGCCAAGTTGGCAGAGATTGGAGCTCCAATCCAAGGTGAGGAGCATGGGAGGTCAGGAGAGAACTAGCGAAGAAGCGAAGCCTGGTTACTCGGGAGACTCGGGAGCAGGGGGCGGAGGCGAGCCGCCAGGGTCAGGCCTGGCTCTGGTGGCCTGCTATACTGATCCTGTTTTACCCCGTAGGGAATCGTGAGGAGCTGGTAGAGCGCCTGCAGACTTACACCCGCCAGGTAAGTGTTGGCGGTGGTACTTCTACACAGGCCGAGCTTCTCCTGGAGTCTTTCAGGACCCTTTACCGCTTCATCTTTATTCTTTATGTACTCACTCTTTATTCTTTATGCCAGGGGGACACTTAGTCTTTTCGTCTGTTTTTGCCTTTGTTTGCTTTGTTGTCATCTGCTTTTATTGATCTTTCTGTACCCGGCCCAAAACCAGGGGGATAGCGGGTAAATATTGTTGAGTGAATGAGAGAGAACTTCGTTTAATGGAATAGCTCTTACTGGACTGACCTAGAGTGCTTTTTTCTTTTTCTGCAGACTGGCATCGTGCTCAGTCGGCCGGTTTTGAGAGGGGAAGATGGGGACAAAGGTGCTCCCCCTCCTATGTCTGCACAGGTAAGGAAATCGTTTCACTTCATAAAATCTCTTATGCACCAGGGAAGCCCTTATTTCACATGCATTGTACTGAGGATGCAGCCAGCAGATTGGAAGTCCAGCGATGACAGAATTGGGCATTCTCCTTTTGGGCTGACATTTCCTTCTTTGATGCTTACACCTCCAAATTCTACCTGTCATTCAAAATTAAACTTGGGTACTTGGAAACCTAACTTAGTTCTCCCCCAGCTGGAAATAATCACAATCTTTCCTCCCTCAAGAATAGCTTCTATGTTATTTAGTGAGACTGAGGGTTAACTCATTTGATTATGTACTCTCAGCATTTACTGAGTCACTGGGGTTTGCAGGGGCCTAGGACAGTAGTGCCTATTTCTTTAGTGTCCCTTCTGGTCCAGGATTTGGTACTTTTTCTACAAAGATGTGGCTTTGACCTGGAATTTAGATTTCTGAGTGTGGAGTGAGGATTCCCTATATGGTTTTTAGAGGTTACCCTAAGCCTCCTGAAATTGAACAAAAAATCTGTGTTTATGATGCTTTTGTGGAAGAGAGTCAATACTTTGTTTTGGTTGGTACTCCAAAGTTAGCTTGATGTTGCCACTGAGCATTCTCTTGTGGAATCATGTATAATTTGACTTTTGAGTGTCAGCATGTGGTTCATGTAGAGCTCCTCCAAATGTTTGGAGCTTGAACGGATAAAAGAGTGCTTAGTTTATGGTTGTATCTTTTCTACAGCTTTCTGGGATTCCCATGCCACCACCACCTATGGGACTCCCTCCACTGCAGCCTCCTCCACCACCCCCACCACCTCCACCAGGCCTTGGCCTTGGCTTTCCTATGGCTCACCCACCAAATTTGGGGCCCCCGCCTCCTCTTCGTGTTGGTGAGCCCGTGGCGCTGTCTGAAGAGGAGCGGCTGAAACTGGCTCAGCAGCAGGCAGCTTTGCTGATGCAGCAAGAGGAACGTGCCAAGCAGGTGAGACTCAGTAGGTCCCTGAAGGGGAAGTGGAGCCTCAGAAAGCTGGATGTTCCTGGGGCCGAATTTGGGAAGATCTAGACTAAAGACTAGAGCATAGGTCTTAGGCTGGAATAGGACCTCAGGTAGCAAGAGTTATGGCAGATTGGCCTGGGGGATATTGGTGCTGGTATGAGCTTGTTTTCTCTTTTAAGCAGGGAGATCATTCATTGAAGGAACATGAGCTCTTGGAGCAGCAGAAGCGGGTAATACCCCTCCCCCTAACCTTTGACCTCATGGTCCAGTCCAAAGACTGTCACTTATAGTGAGTGCTCAGTGTCCAAAATAAGATGTAGCATTCAAGTTTTCCTTGGTGGCTACTTCATTTCCAACTAAGATTTAGAATTTTCCAAAGGATTCTATTTTACCTTTAGTCCAGGTGTTGGCAAGGTACAACCTGTGACCTTTTGTATATCCTGTGAATGAGAAATGATTTGCATATTTTCAAAGGGCTAGTTTTTTTGTTTTTGTTTTTTTAGTTTTTTTGAGACAGAGTCTCAAACTTTGTTGTTCAGGCTGGCTCTGAACTCACTGTGTAGCCCAGGGTAGCCTTGAACTCATGGCAGTCCTCTTGCCTCTGCCTCCCGGGTGCAGGGATTAAAGGCATGAGCCACCATGCCCAGCTCAAAGGGCTGTTTAAAAAGAAAACTACTCATGTCAAGAATATGTAACGAGGTCCATATAATAACATAAAGTCTATATATTTACTTTGTGGTCCATTACAGAAAAAGTAACATGGAGAGAATGGTGGGGTAATTGAGGCATTTAAAAATAATTCTGCCCCAGAATGCTTAGTATTAGTTGTTATTTAATTGGTTACCCAGAAGTATTAGAAAATAAAAATATTACAAGCATCAGTTTCAATATATATGTGAAGTACTGGCTTTGCCCAAATTTTGACTGTTCTTAAGGAATAACTATAAGAAAAGAACTCATAGTTCTTGGGAGGCTGAGGCAGGAGGGTGGCCATGAGTTGGAAGTCACCCTGGGATACATAGTGAGTTCATTGTCAGCCTGGACAACATAGAGAGACTCCACCTCAAAAAAAAAGAAAAAATGTTTTGGGAAAGAAAATTCTCATTAAAAAAGTAGAAGAGAGTGTGTAGTTAAATAGTTAGTTAAATTTCTAAAGACCAGAAATTTCCTGGGGTTTTCCATTGTGTTATTTCCAGGGATTTTCTGTTTTGATGATAATGTTTCTCTGATTTTGATCATAGACTGGAAGTGTGGGGGTGGAGGGGATATCAGAACCCCAGTGGTTCCTGATTGTTCTCCTCAGGTCTGTTACTCAGTGAAAGAATGTATTTGCCAGGGGCTGCCTGCCAAATGCATTTTCAAGCTGTGTCTCCACTCCTACTTGCCTCCTGTAGGCTGCTGTGCTACTGGAGCAGGAACGACAGCAGGAGATTGCCAAGATGGGTACCCCAGTCCCTCGGCCCCCACAAGACATGGGTCAGCTTGGTGTTCGCACCCCTCTGGGGCCTAGAGGTAAGATCCTGGAATGAAAGACAAGAATAAGGAAGGCAAATATTTTAAAAGCCATTTTTTTCTCTTTAGTATGTGCTCTATTACTAAGCTTTATCCCAGTCCCCTGAAGGGCTTATGAGTAGTGGGCCTTCCCCATCTAGTGGTTATACATCTAAGCATTCAACTATGGATCTAAAATACAAAAAATTTTGCATCTAGCTGGTGTGATGGAGCATACTGGTTCCCAGCACTTGGGAGTAAGGCCAGCCTGAAGTACATAATGAGAAAAAGAAAATTACATCTGTGCTGAACTTGACCAAGCTTTATTTCTTCTCATTCCCTAAACAATAAAAATGACTATTTGCATATAGCATTTACCTTGTATTAGATGTTGTAAGTAACCTAGAAATGATGTAAAGAGTGTAGGGTGATATGGGTGGGTTTTAGGCAAAATACTATACCAACTGATCCTAAGAAATTTGAACATTTGCAGGTTTTGGTGTTCAAGTGGGGTCTTGAGACAGATTCCCTATGGAAACATGGGGCAGCAGGGTTTAAAAAGTTTGAAAAGTACATGTTTAAAAAGTACATAGGAAATATACAGTGAATTTTCTTAAACTGACACTCATATAGCTACCATCTGAACTAAAAACCAAGACATTCTGAGCACGTCAAAAGCACCTCTGCTCTGAATGGTAAATATAACTATCACTGATTTTTTTAGCAGGAGTTTTTTTTTTTTTTTTTTGAGAGAGGGTCTCTCTTTGTAGTCCAAGCTGGCCCTGAGCTCACTATGTAGCCCAGACAAACCTCAAACTCAGCAATCCTTCTATCTTCCTGCCTCTGCCTCCTGAGTGCTGGGGTTACAGTCTTGTGCCACCACGCCCAGCATTTGTGGTATGTGGTACTGATTGCCAGTGGGCGTGAACCACCATGTCTGGTATTGTTATATGTGATTACTAGGAGAGAACCAGGGACTTTGTGCTTGCTAGGTAGGTGCTGGAACCACTGAGCTAAATCTCTGGCCCCAGGAATATTTTTTTAAAGGACTGTTTCATTTCTTTTCACATTGAACTTTTTTCCCCCCTTCACAGTAGCGGCTCCAGTAGGTCCAGTGGGTCCTGCTCCCGCTGTTCTGCCAATGGGGGCTCCTGTTCCCCGGCCTCGTGGTCCTCCTCCGCCCCCTGGAGATGAGAACAGAGAGGTGAGATTGATGGTTTCTTCCTAGAAACAAGAGTGGTAGTTTGGAAGGGGACCATTTCAGAATTTTATAGAAAGATTCTTGAAAAGATTGAAAGGATTTATATTCTTGTATGTGGGTGGTAGCATACTTAGTTAAAATGTTTAGGTTGGGCAGATTTGAGAACATTTCTGGGGCAGAGTTTTTTTTTTTTTTTTGAGACAGGGTCTCGCTTTGTAGTTCAGGCTGGCCCTGAGCTCACTATGGTGCCCAGGCAAGCTGCCGCGAACTCAGCAATCCTCTTGTCTCTGCCTCCCGAGTGCTGGGATTACAGGCGTGAGCCACCACGTCCGGCATTGTGGTATGCGGTGTTGATTGTTGGTGGGTGTATCTCCACTCCCAGCATTATATGTGGTCACCGGGGATCGAACTCAGGACCTTGCACTTGCGAGGCAGGCGCCAGAACCACTGAGCTAACCCTCCGGCCCAAGGGGCAGAGTTTTTGTGTTTTTTTTTTGAGACAGGATCTCACTTTGTAGTTCAGGCTGGCCCTGAGGCTCACTAGGTAGCCCAGGCAATCCTTGAACTCAGCAATCCTCCTGCCTCTGCCTCCTGAGTGCTGGGATTACAGGCGTGAGTCACCACGCCGGGCACTGTGGTATGTGGTACTGATTGGGGGTGGGCGTGAGTCACTGTGCCCAGCATTGTTGTATGTGGTTACTGGGATCGAACTCAGGACCTTGTGCTTGCAAGGCAGGTGCCGGAACCACTGAGCTAAATCTCTGGCCTGTCTAGGGTAGAGTTTTAGGGTTCCCTGTGAGGATTGGTGCACTTCATTGAGTCTAGTTGGCACTGCTTGCTGTCTGCTGCTTGTTCGCCTTTCTAGGAGAAGAGGGGAGAAAGTCAGAGGGGAAAGGACATTGTGTCAGCCCTTCTGACTCAGTTATATCTGACAGATGGATGATCCTTCTGTGGGCCCAAAGATCCCCCAGGCTTTAGAGAAGATCCTACAGCTGAAGGAGAGCCGCCAGGAAGAGATGAACTCTCAACAAGGTGAGTGTTGGTGTGCCCTCAAGCTGCAGCCCCAGATGCTGAAGAGGCAAGGCTGCTATTCCCCATGTCCTACCTCATTCCTTTTCCTTTCTTCTCTATCCCTTTTCTGAGGCTATAGAGAGTAGTCCAGAGAGTAGTTGGCTTTTGACAAAGAGAAGTTACTGTGAAGTACTCTGAAGTGACTTGATTTCTGTCTTCTTCCCTGACAGAGGAAGAAGAAATGGAAACAGACACTCGCTCATCCCTGGGCCAGTCAGCATCAGAAACTGAGGAGGACACAGTGGCCATATCCAAAAAAGAGGTAGGATAGAGCTGGTCAGGAAGGACTTTTGGCCTGGGTATTAAAGTGACCGATTTGAAGTGTTCAGTAGAGAGTAGCTGCTGTTGTGGAAATTCATGTACTAAGCATTTTGCACATATTTTTTATTTAATTGCCAAAAATCCCTTCAAATTCTGAGTACTGTACATGACTGTGTTTTACAGCTGGAAAAACTTGAGGTTCTGAGAGGTACAGTAACTTAGCCAAAGGTACATAATTTGAAAGAGGCAGAACTTTGGAGTCTGTCTTCATGGCTTATTCATGAAATTGCTTCATTTAGAAAAGGTTGAGGTTTGAACTATTGTTAGAAGGTGGGGCAGACATGGTGGTTGTATTCTCTGATGCAGTTGATTTTTCTTTTTTTCACAGAAAAACCGGAAGCGTCGTAACCGAAAGAAGAAGAAAAAGACCCAGCGGGTTCGGGTAGCTTCCTTGGAGAGCTCTGGAGACCGAGAGAAAGACTCAGCCCGGTCCCGGGGCTCTGAGGCCCCTGCTGCTGATGTTGAGATTGAATATGTGACTGAAGAACCAGAAATCTATGAGCCCAACTTCATCTTCTTTAAGAGGATTTTTGAGGCTTTCAAGGTAGAAGGTGCAGCAAACTTTGAGGGGGCCATGCTCAACAGGAGAGTGGCAGGCTGGCTGAGGGACAGGGAGGAGGTGGTTTGTCTCAGGGCAGGGTTCAGGAACCGGGAGACTTGGAGAACTGGAGTTCCCATGTGGTCTGCTTCCTCAGCTTACAGATGATGTGAAGAAGGAGAAGGAGAAAGAACCAGAGAAACTTGACAAAACAGAGAACTCTACAGCCCCCAAGAAGAAGGGCTTTGAAGAGGAACACAAGGACAGTGATGATGACAGCAGTGATGATGAGCAGGTCAGGGTCATCTCTTGCTGGTGAGAAACTCAGATGTTGGGTATAGGTGCCTGAGACGCCTCCTTTGAGAGGTCACAGTGACTTCTTGCAAGGCTGTCATGGCTTACGTTTTTAGGGTGGCTTGCAGGTTGATGACCACCTAGGAGTCTTGCTCCAAAGAGTTGACCATTCTGTCCTAGGAAAAGAAGCCAGAAGCTCCCAAACTGTCAAAGAAGAAGTTGCGCCGAATGAATCGCTTCACTGTGGCTGAACTCAAGCAGGTGAGACCCAGGATGACCCAGCAGGCCCTGGAGCCTGGCTAGAGACCACTGGAAAAGTCTTTAGCTCCCTGGTGGGGTTTTCTGTAGGTTTTGCAGGTTTTGAAGGAGGTGTGGCTGACTTGGAGAGGGGTCCTTTGAGGAAAAAGAAAGAAGGCTTGAGACCTGAGTGGTGGGGCTTCCTAGAGACATGTTGCTATGTGTTTTCCAGCTGGTGGCTCGGCCTGATGTTGTGGAGATGCATGATGTGACAGCACAGGACCCTAAGCTCTTGGTTCACCTCAAGGCCACCCGGAACTCTGTGCCTGTGCCACGCCACTGGTGTTTTAAGCGCAAGTACCTGCAAGGCAAACGGGGCATTGAGAAGCCTCCCTTTGAGTTGCCAGATTTCATCAAACGCACAGGCATCCAGGAGATGCGTGAAGCCCTCCAGGAGAAGGTGAGGCTTAGCTGGGCACAGACCTACTCTGAGGTACCTAAGTCCTTCATGGCAACCTGCTTTGGAACTGGAGTTGGGTTTCCCAGACCCACCTACCTGTAACTAGTCTGATGATCATTTCTGCATTTTGGAAGTCTACACCTTGTTGGACACCTTAGGGGAGAACACAGGGAACTTGAGGAAGGCAGACCTCCAGTCTGGTTCTCAGTATTTTCCTACCCCATCCCGAGGCATCTGTTCTCTTATCTCTCTTCCCTCTCCCCTGACTCTCCCAGCTCACCTTGGAACGCCCTTTCCTTGTGCATTTTGGAGACTCAGATTGTGTAACTTGTTCCCCATTCCCCTGGGTTCTGGGAATCAAACTCAAGACCTTGGGCTTGCCAGCCATGCAGGACACTGGAGAGCTATGTCCCCATTCCTGGCTGTGTACCTTCTTAAATTGAAAGGTTTTGGTTAAATACTTTGAATTAGTATTTGTGGCCTGTGGTGCCCAAATTTAGGAGGTGCAAAAGTACAAATTGAAAACTGTGCCTTTCAGTTGGCCTCTTTTGCCCAGTCCTTTCCAGAGGCAACTAATGAGATCTTGCTTTGATCAGATCAGGCCATCTGGCACTCTGCCTGAACTGTACCACTGGTGTTTTATTTATTTTTATTTATCCATTGGTGGTTTAAGTGCACCAGTGGGCACCCTTGACCAGAGGATTTAAAAAATGGTTACTGATATGAAAAGCTGAGGGTGATTTCATGTACAAAATTTATGTTCAAACTGGGTTATATAACTTTTTTTTTGGTTCTGGAGATTAAACTCAGAACCTTGAGCATGCTAAGTAGATGCTTTGCCACTAAGCTAGCCTTAAGCCTATTGGAGTAAGTAATTTCGAGGAATCTGAAGTCGAAGGATTTTGGTGACCCTGAAGAGTAAGGTAAAATGTTCCTTTTGATCTCCTTTGGGATTAGAGAGTCAGAACCTTTACTAAGAGTTGAAGTTGGTAAATATCTTTTTCTCCTCTTATAGCGCTAGGGATCAATCCCTGGGCTTCATACATGCTAGGCAAACACTCTACCACTGGGCTCTACTTCCAGGCCAAAGTTGGTAAATCCCTGTAAATGCCTGTCCACTTAAATTCACAGGAAGAACAGAAGACCATGAAGTCTAAAATGCGAGAGAAAGTTCGGCCCAAGATGGGAAAGATTGATATTGACTACCAGAAACTTCATGATGCCTTCTTCAAGTGGCAGACGAAGCCAAAGCTCACTATTCACGGGGACCTGTACTATGAGGTTTGAAAAGGAAGCTGGGGAGGCAAGACTTAAGTTGTGGGGTCATGACTATGTAACAATTGGTTGGAAGGAGTTTCAGAGCTGGTAGATAAACTCCCAGCCCCATAATTGCCCATTAATTTTCTTCAGATGAGATGAAGTGTGAAAAATTTTTTTTTTTTTTTTTGAGACAGGGTCTCGCTTTGTAGTTCAGGCTGTCTCTGAGCTCACTATGTAGCCCAGGCAAGCCTGGAACTCAGCAATCCTCCTGTCTCTACCTCCCTAGTGCTGGGATTACAGGTGTGTGCCACCATGCCCTGCACTGTGGTATTTGGTATTGATGGCTGGTGGGTGTAAGTCACCACGCCCAGCATTATATGTGGTTACTGGGGATCGAACTCAGGACCTTGTGCTTGCAAGGCAGGCACCGGAACCACTGAGCTAAATCTCTGGCCCCAGAAGTGTGAAATTTTATTTTATTTGATGTGTTTGTTTTTTGTTTTTTTGTTTTTTTGAGACAGGGTCTCGCTTTGTAGTTCAGGCTGGCTCTGACCTCACTATGTAATCTAGGCAAGCTTCGAACTCAGCAATCCTCCTGTCTCTACCTCCCGAGTGCTGGATTACAGGTGTGAGCCACCACACCTGGCACCCCGTGGTATGTGGTATTGATTGTTGGTGGGCGCCAGTCTCCACGCCCAGCATTGTATGTGGTTTCTGGGGATCGAACTCAGGACCTTGCACTTGCGAGGCAGGCGCTGGAACTACTGAGCTAACCCTCTGGCCCATGTGTTTGTTTTTTTAAAATGAGGTTTTTTTTTTTTTTTTTGAGACAGGCTCTGGCTTTGTAGTTCAGGCTGGCTCTGAGGTCACTATGTAGCCCAGGCAAGCCTGGAAATCAGCAATCCTCCTGCCTCTGCCTCCAGAGTGTTGAGATTATAGGCTTGAGCCGCCATGCCGGTATTGTGGTATGTGGTGCTGATTACTGGTGGATGTGAGTCACCATGCCCAGTATTGTTGTATGTGGTTACCGAGATTGAACTCAGCACCTTGCGCTTGGTAGGCAGGCACCGGAACCACTGAGCTAAATCTCTAGCCTCTTAAGTGAGGTCTTTTTTGGAGGACCTATGCAGGTGAAGTCTTTGAAGCAATGTTTATAGTGGCTGCTTTAGGAACCAAGGGGTCAAGTGACAGATACTTTGCAAAAACAATATTGGGAGTGGGGAAAAAGTTTTAATTTTTTCTGATTCTTGAAATATTAACCATATAACACGAGCTGTTTGAGATGGAAGGATTTTGGTGGTCAGCTTGTCTGTTGCCCTCACTTAACAGGAGAAAGCAGATCTGGAAGTTGGCCCTGTTCTCGTAGTAGCTTAGTGACAGGACTGAGAATCTGGCTTTTATTCCTTCTCTCACTCTAGTTGGCATCTGAGTGGGAACCAGGCAGCCCTCATGGGGTTTTGTATCTGATGTGGATTAGGATTTCTCATTTCTGTTCTCACGTCCTCATGCCTTTGAGCTCCCAGTGTGTGTCTGGTGTCCCCAGTATAGCATGCTGTGCTTTGTTCCCAGGGGAAAGAGTTTGAGACGAGACTGAAGGAGAAGAAGCCTGGAGATCTGTCGGATGAGCTGAGAATTTCCTTGGGGATGCCAGTAGGACCAGTGAGTATTGCTTAGCTGGCTGGGGAAGCAGGACAGAGTGGGAATTGGGGCAGAAGGGAGAGACAGGGTAGGGATAGGTGGGTGGTAGTCTATTCTCTTCCTCTTGCAGAATGCCCACAAGGTCCCTCCCCCATGGCTGATTGCCATGCAGCGATATGGACCACCCCCATCATACCCCAACCTGAAAATTCCTGGGCTCAATTCGCCTATCCCTGAGGTGAGTATTGTGCTTACTTTCATTTTTGGCTGCCCCTGCTTTATGTATATATATTTTTTGTAGTGTTGTGGATTAAACCAAGGATCTTACAGATGCTAGACAAGTGCTCTACACTGAGCTACACCCTAGCTATGACTACCTCTGTGTTGGTTTGATTTTTTTTTTGAGACAGGGCTTTCACTTTGTAGTTCAGGCTGGCCCTGAGCTTACTCTGTAGCCCAGGCTAGCCTCAAACTCAGCAATCCTCCTGCCTCTGCCTCCCGAGTGCTGGGATTACAGGTGTGAGCCACCATGCCTGGCACTGGTCTGTGGTACTGATTGCTGATGAGCATGAGTCACCACACCCAGTATTATATGTGGTTACTGGAGATCAACCAGGGACCTTGCACTTGCCAGGCTGGTGCCAGAACCACTGAGCTAAATCTCAGGTCCAGTTTGATTTTTTTTTGAGACAGGGTCTCACTTTGTAGTTCAGGCTGGCTGTGAGCTCACTATGTAGCCCTGGCAAGCCTAGAACTCAGCAATACCTCCTGCCTCTGCCTCCCGAGTGCTGGGATTACAGGCGTGAGCCACCACGCCCTGCACTGTGATATGTGGTATTGATTGCTGGTGGGCGTGAGTCCCCACACCCAGCATTGTATGTGGTTACCGGCAATTGAACTCAGGACCTTGTGCTTGTGAGGCAGGCGCCAGAACCACTGAGCTAACCCTCCAGCCCAGTGATTTTTTTTTTTTTT